>VWYH01006327.1:0-215428 GCA_013399365.1 Pampusana beccarii | reverse complement strand
CTTATTAGTGTTTATAAATATATAAAGGGTGAGTGTCATGAGGATGGAGCCGGGCTCTTCTCGGTGGCAACCAATGATAGGACAAGGGGTAATGGGTTCAAGCAGGGACACAAGAGGTTCCACTTGAGAAGAAACTTCTTCTCAGTGAGGGTGACAGAGCACTGGACCAGGCTGCCCAGGGAGGTTGTGGAGTCTCCTTCACTGGAGACATTCAAACCCACCTGGACACCTTCCTGTGTAACCTCATCTGGGTGTTCCTGCTCCAGCAGGGGGATTGGACTGGATGAGCTTTCCAGGTCCCTTCCAATCCCTAACATTCTGTGATTCTGTGATTCCGTATTCAGTGGACAGAGATATGCTCATTTATAGGTATTTGGGAGAGCGTCACTTGTTCTTCTGGATGATTCGGTCTTTCTCCTGAATACAGAAAAAGTTTGAGATTAGACTACATGTAAAATTTTATGAATTCTCCCCTTGGTCATTCAGGCTGATATATTTCCTGTTGGTAGCTAGGTTCCTAATAACTTTGTAAGTTTATTCTTTCAAATCTATAGTAGATACCTAGCGTTATCCAGTCTCAGACAATAAATGCAGATCTTTCTTAGACTTCTCCAAAATGACTCTGAATCAATTTTAAAAAAAACCAAACAAACATGCTATCCTTTTAGTTCATTTGACTTTTTGCATCCCTATATGCAACTGCATTTTCAGTTGTAATATTCTCTGAATATCACATATTCTTCCTTATCTCTGCCCTATAGTAGTTATTCTGCTGTTGAACTGTTCTTCGTTGTCCGGTGTCACCTTCTGTATAAAGGTATTCTTAAGAAATAACTTTGTTTATGCTGCCTGTCGTTTTAATCTCTCCATAGTCATTTATCCAGGATTGTGTCATAGTCTACCCAGTGCTGCTTTGTTCTTTTTTTCTGGGGCCTCAAATCATCTGAAACAATAATTTATAGTAGACATTACAGTCTGAAGGTGGAAACAGGCCAAGACATGAAGAGGTTGGTAGCTTCTCTTTGTTATATTTGAAGGGAAGAGAAAGCTTTGGTTTTTAGTGTAAAACCGCTTTTTCTTGTTTGATACAGAAGCATCAGACTTCAAGGTGAAAATAGCCTAGGTTTTAACTTATATTAATTGATGACATTTTGCAAGGGAAGGATGCTGAACACGAGAGGTGATTAACGTGATTTACCGTGTCCTGCTCTGTGCATTCTGTCTGCTAACCAGAGGTCGTGGTTCTTTTAGGAGCTGTGTGATGACTCACACTGGTGGTCACAGATGAGCAAGGAAGTTGGCATCCAAACTGGACTTGCGATCGTTGTTGCAGCCTCAGTCACTCTTCTGCTGATGAATTGAAGGTTGAGAGGGAAGGAAGTATTAAAATATGGATTATTGTTTGTGCTGGGGTCATTGTGCTGGAATCACACTGAATAATTTCTTAGTTCTTGATATGTACCAGTCATTTCATAATTGCAGAAATTGTTAGTAATGGCATTCCATAAATAAGTTGGTTATGCAGTAAAGAATATTGGGGAAAACGACATGTTTGTTCAGTGTTCCTTTCTGATATGTGTTCATTAGCAAGTTTTTAAATTGTTTTGTGCTTCCTTGTTCTATCTGGAGTGACTGAGGCATGTTGATTTTCTTCCATGTAATAACTGATGTAATTTTCCCCAAGTTAATTGCCAGGAGATGTGGCTGCTGTAAAGAACTGCTTGCTGCCCCATTGGTTTGAGTAGGGTGACAACTTCCGGATAGGAGGCAACTGGAAGGAGAATGGAGGTTAGACATGGTAGGTTTTGCAGTTCTTTGTATATCACACCTTCTTGCCACAATACAGGTTCTGATTTTCCTGGCATTGTCTGTCCTTCGTTGCACTAAATCAGTGTCAGGAAACAGACTGTATTGTTGTGCTCATTGCACCTTTACTAAGTACTGCGTTTTGTGTTAGAGCTAGGATTTTTATCCTTTGCGCACTCTTAACTTGTTCAGCTAGTTATTGTGATATACTGATGGCATCAGTGCTGTTGAATTGTGATACTAACTTTACCAAAAACTTTGGAAAGCGATCTTCCCTCTTATCTCTGCTTTGATGATCATCTGCAATTTTTGCATGTACAAAATTGCTACAGGTATGAGCCTAGACAGGGCAAGAGTTTTTTGCAGAGGTGCCATTTATAATTAAGATCACTAAATACGTAGATGGAGGCAAATGGTAGAACACTCAGAAGTGCTGAAACTGCCTTGAAAGTTTAGTGAAAGACAATTCCTACATTGTCTGGATGCCTTTTGAAAAATATGGCTCCAACTCTGTAAAATCCTGTTTACCCTTACTTGTTTTCCTCATATTCTGCTGGAAGTTTCAGACACACTGGGAAATTTATTTAATGCCAGCTGCTGAAAATTAGTTAAAATTTCTGAAAGGTTATATCCAATGTTGTTGCGTTTCACAGCTTAGAATCCATTTTGTACATGATTTCTTGTAATTTTATTCGTAGATCTCTTCCATAGTACTGTGCATTTCCACTGAAAATTTCCCATTTCCTTCTTGTCCTACCCCAAATCTTCTAATTTCTTCCCTTTGAAGTTTATCTTCTAAAACTTCTAGAATCTCCTTCCTCCCTACACACCCATTCTCATTAAAAAATAAAACACACACACACGCAAACAACAACAGCAACACAATAAAACCCCCAACCCAACCAACCACCTTCTGCAATATTCTAGTACATTGCAGGTAAGGCTGTAAAACTTTAATGCTTTATTTGCTAATTTAGTGGAACCACTTGCAAATAGAAACAGTGCATGACATCTCTGCGTTTTTTTCAGTTGCACTTTATTCTGTTGTGGTTTTGTTCAGTGATTTAGGAATGTATGTTAGCTTTGATCTTTCTGAACACCTACACTAAACCTGCATTAAGGAAGGTGCTGGTCTGAGGTTACTGCAGTTCAGGTAGGTCTCTAGGCAGAACTTTCTATGCTTTACTAGTCACTTGTTCTTTGCTAAGATACGCAACTGTGTTCGAGCCACATATAAAGCGATTAATGTAAATTGGTCTAATCAGATTATTATGTTTCTATGATGTCTTTGAGGGTTTGCCTTTTGTCTCTGGGGTTATGTCTTTCTCTTGGGCTTTTTTTTTGCAATTTAAAAAATTGCCTCTGAGCAACAACTGTTGTCTTAGAGGAGGAAGTCTAATGAGTAAAATATTCCTTGCGTTGCAGAATAGCTTGCATAGAGACCACCCAGTAGATTTTAAGGAGCATGACCTAAGAAGTTACTTATTGCCTTCCTGTATCTGCTAGCAAATAGGTATGTTGCAGGGAGAGTGGGGACCGTTGAAACATCTCAAACTTTGCTACTTCAGATATTTGCAGTAGTTTTGCTATTGTAGTGCTATAACAAAGAAAAAAAACCCCACCTCATCAAAGCCATGAATAATACTGTTAAGCCTGTTCACTTTAAGTTGTGCATCGCTGCAATTATAGGAGTGATCGCATGTTTGTGCACTTGTGCGTGTGTGATTGTATTACTGTGCGTAAAGTGCTCTCATCTCTAATTTTACTTATGCTCAATTTATGGTAGTTGGACTTTACCTATGAGTGTTGTAATTGAGCAGATGGGTATTATGTGGACCCAGGGCTTGGCTTTGGTGAGATTGCTTCTATTAACTGTGGCTGCTTTTTTATTAACCCCTAAAGGAAAACAAAGAAAAGACCATTTACTGTTATTTAAAAAATCAGATCAGAAAAAGCATACAATGAGTTTAAGCCATATCGAATGTATTAAGTGACAATGTTTGTAGCTTCCAGTACTCTCCTGTGTGCCACAGTAGAATGAAATCCATCTGTGGACATGGCTACGATTACAGCTAGATTTAGCAGCATCCTACGATTTCTTTGCTTTGCTGAAGCCCGCAGAGGCCAATGCACTGTTGGATCATGTGTGTACTCCCTTTAAATTCCACGTGCAGGTTTTATTTTAAAAACTTGCACAGCTTGTAGCTCTATGTGCCACTTACCTGCACAAAGACATCCTGCTTTGCTTTCATAAGTGCACACGTAAGTGCAAGTCACAGAATCTTGGGCCTGTTGATTCTGTTGCCATGGAAAATCTGCCTTGGTGCTTGGCCCTGATGGTTCCTGCTGCTGGGCTCTGTGGGACCAAGTGCCAGCGGTGCTTTGTAGCTCCTGGGTTTGTTGCCCGTTTTATGGGTAAGCAGTGGAATTTTGTGTACAGTGCTTCCTGTGTGTTACTTTGTGGATATGATCTGCATTATAGTGGATAGGTTTGTAGTGTGTTTGGTTTGGGGTTTTGTGTGTGCTCGTTTGGTTAAATGGAGGAAGGGAAGGTCCTTGTTCTAGTTCTCATTGAACTGCTATGTAAACTGAAATCACACTAGAATATTTTTCTTGTTCTAAAATGCAAAACAGTCTGAAGTTTCTTATGAAATGCTTTTAGTTTAAAAATAAACAAAACAAGCACCACCAACAACCAAACGTTGTTTATGGGTGGGAGAATGTTGTTTTTACTCTTTACAAAGAAAAACATTCTAATACCCATTTACTAATATGATCCATTTTTTCTTTATGGGTACTGCAAAGCTCTCATTCAGTTGGGATTCTGGGATTAAGGGATCTAAGTGCTCTGGTGCTTGTTTGGAAAGCTGAGATCGCCCTTCTTTTAACCTTGTAACATTGCTACATCATCTATTATGTTGAAAAAGTGCACTTGATGAATAGCACTCAAATACAGTGAATCGTGAGGCCAGGCCTCAGTCTGTAAGTTTTTACAGCACTAAATTTTAGATTTTGATCAGGCTCATGTTTTGAATTACTTTGGATGGTTAAAATCATTAAGATGGCAATCTGGGCAGTTGAAGTCACTCAGTCAACTGCAAAGTATGCTGGACAAAGAGGAAGGGTTTGATTGAGATTTCTGGCTTCCATATCTCTCTTGATATAATTAGTTTTCCATTAATGGTTCAAAGCTCTGTTTCAGTTTATCATTTCTTTCCAGTCTATGTAGCATGTTTACAGATGAACGCTTCGAAAATTGCCGTTTATAGATTCGCTCTTAGCATAGCTGTGGAGATGGGGAAAAACCCAAGATCCTATTCAGAGATTTGAGATTAAATTTAGTGTTTTCATGCTGACTTTTTGACACGTGCAATAGAAAAGTACCATACCATGCTTTTTGAAAGACAATGAACGTAAGAATCTAAGTAGAGGTGTATATACTTGTTTATGGTGAAATGGGAATTCAAACAGGAAGATAAATTACACAGTGGGTTTCAATACCATTTATCTCAAGTTTGTTTGGCCTGACAATAATATGCATCAGGATTAAATATGAATTCACTGAGGTAAAACAGTCAAGCTCTCTCTTCATGGCTCTCACCTGGGGTGTAAGAAAATGGATTTGAATTTTTCCCTTTGCGATCAGGACTGAAAGCTTGCTGTGTGTGTCACTGAGCATGCAAGGTTTCCTTATACTGGTACAGCTTTCAGCAGGTTAATGACCCACCTGAAAGTTCTGTCAAAGCTGTAATACAACATTGCCCTTGCTGGGCAAATCCTCTGCTGTCTCCTGTGCTTTCTTTAAAACTGTTTGTCTTCCATAACATTACATAACTGTTATTGCAACAATTCAGAGATTTTGTGAAGGAGTAGGGGGATTTGTTGTTAGTCCTGCTGGTTACTGGAATTGATGTTTTTAGATGGAAGGACAAGAACTGTTTGCAGCATTTAAGATGTAGGCATATGGATTATGTGGCATAGTAAAACCCTTTTTTTCTTTACTGTCAGATCTTCCCTGGGAAATCCGAACATTGCTTACCTTTTAATCATCAGTGAGCTAGTGTTCTTCTAGAATTTTCTTAATTGACTTCAGAAATTGTTATGCTTAGTAGTAGTAACTAATTTGTAGTTCAGTATTTTATGTAATCTTAGAGCTCTTTTCACTATGGACGTTAATTTCAGTTTATTGACACTGCTTGTGGTCTGTTTTACTGACTGTTCACTGGGTGCTGTGGTAGCCAGCTTCAGTTCAGGACCCCTTGTTTAGGTGTGCTATATCCTACCCACTGAATTGGACTGTGGATAACACGCCGATTTTTGGGAAACCATTTTGGCAAGTGTTGTTCCATGAAAACCTGCTGTTCTAAATTAACATCCTCTAAGTCAAGATAGCTTGAATAACTGTAGAGGATAAGAGTAAATCGGAAGGTGTGTGAAGCCATTCAGTAAATCGGCAGGACTGAGGAGCTACGTACTGCAGTTCACTGGGCTTAGTCATTTCTATTAAAGTTTCCATCCTCAAACTAAAATTTCATACTGAATTCTTGCTCACTTTTTACTGAATTTCAGTAGGTTGGTGCTGAGACCAGGTTATCTTGCAATATTTGTTTCTCATCACAAGCTTTGCAAACTACTAGCATCTTCTTCAAGGGTTTTGAAGGTGGATGCATTTGGAATTCACTTTGTATTTGACCTGGCTGAGTTCAGATTTGGCAACCTTTGGATCGTAGTCTACAATGCATGGGTTTGAAGCAGATTGGGATTAATTTTTTTGGTGTGTTTATTTCATAACAGCTTGGTTGCAAATAGCTTTCCAGCTGCAGCTGTAGCTTTTAATGTTTTTGTGCAGTTTGCAGGAGTTGATTTGCTTGCTTTTTGTGAAGCCTACTGGAAACACACTAAGTGTTCTAAAAAATGGTATTGAAATAAACACAACCAAATTTAAAGGAATATTTTTGATCAGTGGCACTAAGAGCTTAAAGTGAGGATGCTACAATGTGCAGAATGCTAGACTTTCTAGGATATGACATAAAATCTTTATCTGGGAGAGCAGGTTCTAGTGCACGGTTGTGTTGTAATTCTTCAACTTCTGATGTGTTAGCCAGCCAGTGACAGATAAATTTGGTTTATGGTTTTCTTGGCATTATTCCTGACTGTAATCATACTGTAGGTGCAGAAGGTGTAATCTTGAGAAGTCTTAGTTCCAGTATGAAACATCTCTATGCGCGTGTGTATATATGCGTACGCATACACATTTATACTTAATTTTTTCTGTTTGAGGGCTTGTTTTACTTAAGTTAGGCATGTGGCACTGTGTGTGTATTTCTGAGCAAAAACCTTCAGTTTCCTTATGTATGTACAAAATTGCAGCTGTAATATCATGGCCTTTTCCAAATGTATCGATGTTTGGTACCAGTCTGTTTAATATGTTGTCCTGAACATCACCACCACCACTGCCAAAAAAACCCATCCGCCACCAAAACTAGTGTATGGTTACATAATGAATGTAGTGGAAGGTCAGTGTCCCTAAGAAGTATTTGTAAAATATTTAGGAAAAGAGATGACCAAGTCAGGATACCTGTGAGGTATACTGCAAAATGTAAACGCTCAATATTGCACACTTTAAATATCACACTGGGATATAAGCTTCATGTATGGCGAGCAGTGTATTAAACTCAGTTTTGTAATTCAGGATTTGATAATTAGAGGAAAACTAATATAATAAGAAAAAAAAAGAGAGGAGAAACAGAAGTGGGTCTCTGTGTGGCAGATTTTGTTTGGTCAGTGTAGTTTATGTGGTTATCAATCAGTAAACACACACCTTAGGTATTTTTCTGTTATATACTCTGCAACCAGTTTTGTGGGTCATCTTCAGTGACCTGGTGATAAGGCGGGGGTTAGTGTTGGTAAGATACATGAGATGTTGCTGATGAAGTGATTTTTATTTAGTACAGTCATAGGGGATCTCAAAAATCCTTTGAAGTTTTGGTTTTTACCAACTAATAGGGGAGGCAGCAGAGGTATTACGGCTTTCTCAGTGAGCCAAATTGACTTCTGTTCTACAAAGTAGACTTTGAAGTAAACATGGTAATTGAACATGAATTGAATGATTTGCCTAATGAAAATAATGAGAAAAAGCTGCAATCAAAAACTAAAGGAAAGCAAATCCAGAGCAGATGTTCCACCTCTTTCTCACACAGACATGCTTAAATATGCAGGGATGGCCTTCCAGGCATGGTTGTTAAGATAACACCGCTGAATCTGTTTGAGATAGTGTGCTTAGACAGTATTACCAGGGAGGTTTAATACTAAAAGAATAATAAGCTGATGGGCCAGGAGGCCTGTTCTTGTTCCCTTAAAATTGCACTGATTTTGTTTAGAATGTCAAATCAAATATTAAACACACCTTGCTTACTTGTTTGAATTTTCTCTCTTACAGCAGTGCGAGACTGTTGAAAGCTAAAATCTTCTCTCAATTTTTAAAATCCTAAATATTAGCCCTTTACTTCATTATCTCATTCTTTATCAGTTAGCTTTTGTTTCACAACCAGAAACTACATTTTCCGTTATCATACTGTTCAGATAACTTCGTGCACTTCTGCTGTGCTGTATAGCCTGATGCAAATAGCCTGTACAGCTGTATGAGCTCATATGGCTTCTTGCATCGTGAAGAGAGGAAAGGTGCTGCAGGATGTGGTGCTGGGGTGTTGACCCTTCAGATGACACCAGCTCACACTAATCGAATGAAAAGGCAGCATTTCTTTCTGTAAGTTTGATGAGGTGATCGTTTTCAACAGTATACAACGCAATTCAAGATGTGTATAATGCTTCCACCAGGAGAATCGACAGATCTGTCATAGCTTAGAGTTTATAATTTTTTTTTTTTAGTGAGACTTTGGAACTTTCTACCCAAGTTCTCTCGTGTCAATTAGGTGTTTTCTATCTTTTAACATTTGCTCTATCTGTGGGTTGGCTATTATGTCAAATAGAATTATTAGATGTTCGTCAGATGTTCAGTATAGCAGATACAAAGGTGTTACAAGAGGATATTACCAGAAAGTCAGTGTTTCCACCTGAACAATTATCTTAGAGTGGCAGATGGCTATTATCTTTTGACAATATTTTATAGACGTAAATGGAATAGATACGATTTAACACAACATGGTCTGCTTTGTTGCATGCATTGTAGAACAAGTAATGCAAAAGGTCTCAATTATACACCACTAATCTAGCAGAAGGAAATAGATGATAAATTTTCATATTTGTTAATTCCCCTCTGCCCTGCCCAGAGGAAATTAAATCTTTCTGAAGGTGATAAATTGTTCAAATCCTCCAGCTGATCCAAAGACAGACTTGGAGTATTACCTAGTAATTGCAAATTTCTTTTATGCTGTTATTGGTTTTATGCTGTTTGGTCCAAAGTAGGAAGATTGCCAGCTCTTCATTCTATAGCATCTGCCCTGAAATTAATTAGGATATTAGCTATGCATTGATTTTTAAGATGGATGCTATGAACTGTTTCCCTGTAGTCTGGCTAGTTATTTCACTGTTCAAAAGACAATCATTTCCATTTAGATAAGACTAGAGCTCAATGAAAAACTCTGTGTAATTCCTGGCATAAACTAATTCCTTTAGATAATCCATTATTCAGAAAACATTGCTTTTGCCATTTTAGACTTAAGGATTTATGATTTACCAAGGCCTTTCTGAGTTTTTAAGAGATATTTTCATGAAGTTAGGTAATATTTTAGCTAGATTTGGATTTTGAATGCAGAATCTAGAAAGCAACAATAAATTTTCCATTTCCCAGCCACAGAAGGGCAGAAAACAAATTTATTTATGCCCTGTTTAGGGCCAAGTCATATTTCACCTAAGGCAATAAAACTGCAGACTTCAGCTCTTCTCTTTTGGCAGAGCAAATGATATGGAAAATTGAATCTATACTTTTCATAGCACTGAGAATACAACTTCTTTTTTTTCCTCTCTCTATCTGCTTTAATTCATCAGCTGTGAAAGCAGCTCTGCCTTCAAAAGGGGCAAGGGGGGTACAAAGACCGAAGGCTCGTGGAGCATTTTATGTATGACACAGTGTGACGTGTGACACGGTATGACGCGTAATGAAGGAGAATCTTCTCTTCTTGTTAAGAATTCTCCCCCAGACAGTTCTGGTAGACTGATAATGAATGAAGAAATAATTGTGAGGGGAGGGGGGCAGGAATTCCTAAAGAAAAGGCACAGCTCTCTCCTTTTGTAGTTCATCTACTTGGGGGGGGGGGAAGGCTCCCACAAATTTTACCTGAAGTGTACAAAGTTGAAAGAAAGGGAAACTGTGTAACTGTGTCATCCTTTTTTTTTTCTGAGGGAATGTTCTGAGGACAATAATAAATGCTTTGGTTATGTATTGCTGCGTAACTTCAAAGGGACCAGGCCCAGACTGAGCACAAAGAAAACGGTTTTCGTATGTATTTTGTTAACTGGATGCCACATATCAAGGAAAATATGACATGATTTTGTAAGGCAAATAATTATTATCCAGTAGCTAAAGAGAAGTGTAAAAAGTAATTATTACATCTAAGGTAACAAACTGAAAAGAGAAATATAAGTTAAGGCTGACAGTTGGTGGCAAATGTTCTGGACAATTTTATGGCCAAATCTGTAAAAGGACTTGCTGATGCAGAGAAGGCATTTCAGTAGGTTGTGGACCCTGGATATGCCAGCCTTAGTCCATCCTCTTTTGGGTTGGTACTTCTTATTGTTTTTTCCCCTCTATATCACAGAATCATAAAATCATTCTGGTTGGAAGGGACCTGAAGGACTGGTCCATCCTACTGCTCACAGCTGGGCCTACACTGAGTTCAGACTGAGAGGAGAGATTTTACAACCTCTCTGAGCAACTGTTTGTTATTCTGGTGAGCTTTATTATCCTCGCAGTGATCTCCCCCTTCAGAGCCTTACCTGTTTCATTTGGCTGTTATCTCTCATTCACCAGCCGGAGTCAATTGACCTGTTAATGCAGAGTTAAGGTTAGCTGGCAATGTTCTTCCAGCATGCTGTGTTCACTAAAACTTGAATTTCTAAAAAGTGCTGTAGGAGATGAGGGATGTATGCTGATTAGCTCATGTCTTTGATCAGTCTGGAAGCACTGACTGTATGAAGTGGGAATATATTTAAATGGTGGAGGCAGTTTTGGAGCAGTTTAACAAAGCTGGGGGTATAATGCAGGTCTCTGAAGCACTACTTCCTATGGAAGAGGAAGTGCGTGTGTGGGGGGGGTAATTTTCCAGTCCCCACATTTCTGATCAGATATAAGAGATGTACATGTGCAATGAGAATTGTGACAGAAATGACGTGACATTGAAATGTCAGTCTGTCAGTAGTTAAGACAAAAATAGGTGTTCTAGTCCAGTGCTACCTGGTTTCCTACTCTAGGCCGAAAGGCTTTCCAGACAGTCTTGTCAGGTGTTGCTATGCTCAAATTGAAGTTGAAGGGGTTTATTCCATTGTACTTCATGAAGCCTAATTTGTTAATTTTTTTTTAGGAAGGTAAATTAGACTCTGAAACATTTCACTCTATGTTCATTATAGCTACTCTGGTGAAGAGTTTGCTTTTAGGAGAAAACGTTTATTAAGATAATTACAATTACCTAGGTTCATAGCTGAGAAGTGGCTGGTCTAAGTGAAAATTGCTATGTACATTCTGGAAGTTAGTAGCGGTTGGGAAGGGGGAGCATATTGCGAGTTTGGTTTGTGGTTATGATGATGTCCAAGGATTAAACAAGAATACTCTCTTTCTTCTTCTCCCTCTTTGTTTCCTCTCTCATGTCCTGCTACCCTTTCCAATTCATGATTTTTCCTTTCTTGTCCTACAAAGTCACCATCATGTTACAGAGTATCAATACATAAATTCTTTGCTGTCATGTACGTTATAATGAATAATGCAAATATGAACTATCTCCTGTAATTTTTAGAATGAAAACTAAGCTAAGAATTCTCAGCTTTTTATAGCCAGAGGAGGGAAATGAGCACCTCTAAGGCCTGAGTCAATTAAACAGATTTATGTGTGTATGTAGAGGATGAGGTGGGTTGTCCTTAAAACACATAATTTCTCTGAGTAGATGTAAGAAGGGTTTGTTTAAGGTCACCAGGCCAAATGAGGAGGCTAGGGGCAAGTTGTATGAGTGCATGTCATCCCTGAGTGTTTCTGGAGGAAAGTTTTTCCTTGGTTGTGGTTGGTCTTGTAGCCCAGGAGAGAACTGGACTATGTAGATAGAGAAGTGACCCCTACCCAGCTGGCTGTGCTTATGTTTCTGCTTTTTCTGGCTTCTCTTTTCTTTTTGCCCATGCAGGTGTCCATGCTTCTGGGCTAGTTTTTCTTTGCCTTTCCTCTCCCCAGATCCTGATGTAGATATCAAGATGGCCTGTATGCTTTTACAGTGTACTGCCTCGTTTTCAGAGATCTCAGAGCCTGGCTCATGTAAAGCTCTAAGAAAGCAGAGAGACTTCAACGTGCTGAGAGTTAAGACTCTGCTTGCTTCATTTTCTCAAGATCCTGGAATACATCTGGATGCTGGATGGGGAAGTGGACAATCCGGGAGCCTCTTTGTAGGCTGAATTTGGTGCTCAAGAAACTGAAGGCAAGGGTTGAAGCACAGCACTTAGCATCTCAAACAGACCAAATCTTATTGTAATCATGTTACAATAACTGCGGGAAAGAAATAAAACTCAGGAAAGGATTAATATTACTATGATGTTCTCACTTATGCAGGGAGAGAAATTTTCTGACATCTGAAACCTTCATAAGCCAGTTAAACTGATGATTTAGGGCTGCCAACTCTGTAATTAATAGACACTAAGAAACATACTATCTGAGATTTGGTTTTGGTGGTGATGTGGTGGGGAATTTTTTTTTGGGCGGAGGGTGGTTTGTGTTAATTTTTAGCTTTCTTGAGTTTAAATCCTAACATCTTGGAATCATTTATGCATATGTGAATGAAAATCAGCCTCAGGGAGAGACTGCCAACTCAATCAATACTTCGTTCACCTTAAGGTAAAATCCGAAAGAAGTACACACTTCAGTTAGTATTTTCTGTGAACAAAATAGATGTTAATGTTTCACACTAGAGGTTGATGTTTCTAAAAACATAGACAATAAATTTATTATACTGTTTAAAACATCGCTTCTGTTTTCCTTCAAAAGTCATCTATACTGACTTGCACAGTTAGATCCTGAAGAAGTTCAGCACCTTGCCTAGGGGAGTACCTTTATGCCATCCCCCCCTTTCTCTGCCTGTATTCGTCTTCATTTTCCATCCCTATTCTTCTGCTGTCTTGTAGGTTTTGTCCTGCAGCCTCCAGTGCACTGTTTGAGACAGCCACCATATTTTGTGCTTATGTCCCATGATACTGGGCACTTTTTTTACCTTTCTCCAAGTTATCTGACTCTTTCCTGGAAATGTCTGGCACGCTTTTTAGGTGTGTTGTTCTTGCAGCCTAGTACTATTAGCAAGATACATGCCTGTTAACTCAGGAGGCTTTTCATGTATGTGTTTTTACAAATTTGTTCTCTCTTGGCATCATGGTTCACCTTTCAGGAAGAGATTATAGTTGTGGCAGACCTTCTAAGTGTTGTTTAGAAGTAAAAATAATTTAATTAGCACCTGAAACCAAAAGCATTTGCACCTGTTTCTCCGCGTCAGTTCATTTCTGATCTCTACAGGCAATTTGTTCAAGTGTTTCACCATGAAGAATTCTTTTTTTTTTTTCCCCCTTATATCAAGTCCCAAGTTTCCTTTGTTTCAGCTTCTGACCAACTGCCTGTTGCTATCACTGTAGTTTTCTGTGGGGAGGCTCTGGGAGACTGTGTCAAAAGCATTCTTGAAGTAAGCAGTAACCAGGGCACTCCCCTCATTTACAAAGCCAGTCCTTCATCACTGAATGCAATCAGTTTGGCTGTGCTTGATTTGCCCTTGGTAAATCAATGCTGTTTGTTCCTAATTGTCTTTTGTCCTTCTGCTGCCTGGAAATACATTCTGTCAGGTCTTGTTCCATAACTTTTCCAGGAACTGAGGGGAAGCCTTAGGTTTCCAGATCCTCCTCCTCGTTTTTTTTTTAAGATGGACATAACAACAGACATTGATGTGCATTTTATGTTATAGCTGTATGTGTCTAAAGCTGAGGGTTTTGGAAGCACCACGTCTGAGTAAATGTCAGACCGTTGTGAACCCTGCCCCTCCGTACCACTCTGGGTCTGAGACAGAATGACAGTGCTGTCAGCAAGATTAGCACAAATAATATTAGAAATTATCATCAAGTTTCTTAGTTTTGGCGTACAAAATACATTTAGTTAATACAATCAGAGAAGAAAGGATATTTATTTTCCTTGTTCTGAGTTATTCTTTTTCTCCCCTTCTTTATTAATTTAAAAATCCTCCAATTGAAGTTGCCAGGGGCTTTTAAGATTAAGTGATTACCGGTGATTTCTTTTTTGAATAGTGACTAAGACACTGTCTTGCTTGTAGAGTGTAGGTATTGTATTAAAAGAGCCCCAAGTGCCAAGAAAATCTATTTTGTAAGATTGCTTGTGGAGATTTAGCCTTGAGTATTCTCTGAACTTCGATATGTAGGAAAAAGGTAGAAATAAATTGTAGCTTCTTTTTTTTATCTGAATACAGGAGGAGTGATAACAGGGAACTGTATACTGGGATTTGCGCCTTCCATTTGGTGGTCTTGTTCTCTTAACTTTGGCACCAGAAATTGCTAAATCTAAGTATGGATGCTATTATTGGCTTTCAGATATCTTTCTGGAGTTCACCAAACATTATGAGTCTGTAGCAGCATGTCTTTTGCTCTACTAGGTAGTGCCATTATTGGAAAACTTGGAATCCTCTTCTGGGTCGTACGGCCATGTCCAGGGAGTAGTGGTCTGAAAGAAAGTTTACTTTTTGTGCAAAGTTTTCTTCCCATTTTATCATGCCAGCAGATGTTAAAAGGTAGAAACAATCTTGGTCAGGCTAAACAATCACTGCAGAGATTTCTACATCTACTTTT
This sequence comes from Pampusana beccarii, assembly GCA_013399365.1. NCBI lineage: Eukaryota > Metazoa > Chordata > Aves > Columbiformes > Columbidae > Pampusana > Pampusana beccarii. Next base: position 200,575 of record VWYH01006327.1, on the reverse strand, counting down.
CTGGTTTAGAGCTTTCAGGAAATTATATTTTATTTTTCATCTTGTCTTCAGGAGACCAAATAAATGGAGTTTTCTAATACTTCATATACTATATTCCTTATATTTGGAATAGTTTCCTTTTTATTTTTGCTGTAATGTCTCCATTTGGTCCACAATTTTCTTGAACTGAGCAGAGAAACTTTAAAAAAAGTACTTCAGCTGAGGCCTTATCAATGCCAAGTGGAGTGGAAGGGCATCGCCTGTCTTGTTCTGCAGATGACATGCAAAGGAAGAGCTATTGATTTTGTCTCAGAGACAGTCTGAGTCATGGCTTTGTCAAAGACAGCTTTATTATCCAGTGGTTAGCTCAGTTGAGATAGGATTTTTGGCCAGTATGACTAAGACCAAGATCCCAAAGGGAAATGGAAAGGTACAGTGCACCACTTGTGATAATTGCTGTGGTGACTGTGGCAATCTGACAATTTCTTTAAACATCTATCAATCCACTGTTAGAAGTAACTCCCATGCTAGACACTCTGACTCATGACAAAGAGATGGTACATCATTCTAATCTTCCTTTTCTGTGTTGGAAAGTTAGGATACTTGGATGAAAATCAAAAGTTGACCTAATGCATTTTGTATAAGAGGAGGAAGGATCTGAGAGAAAGAGACAGGTTAAAACCATCTCAGCTGGACTGTGATCAGTGCTGGTTTCTTTCCTTTTCTGTTAGATGTTCTAAGAGAAATGTAGAAGTTTGTTTGTGCCTTGGGAAACTTAAGCAGTATTTTATTGATTGTGAAGTGCTTCATCTGGGAAGAGCTTCAGAACCTTGTGGAGCTGCGTGTTGGCTCTGGATAATCAGAAAGGCTGCTGTTGTATGGTACCAGCGTGTGGGGACAAGGTCATTGGTGCTCACTGAGCACACGTCTTGTCTGTGCGTTCTGTCACACTGACAAGAGCTTGGGAGGTTTTGACCTAAGTATGGCATTTGTCAAATTCTCACCTGACCCCTTATGTGTGACAGTGTATGGATCCAGCAAGAAAAGATGTTGCACATCTTTTCTAGTACCAAGTGGATGGAATATCTGGAAATCGCAGTCTGTCTTTCTCTTCTTTGAAACACACTATCTGGAAGGGTGTCACATTCTAATTTATATTCGCCAATATTATTATGGACTTCGATAGATTCCAATATGACTTAAAAGTAGTCTTACCAGTTTGGAAGGAAGCAGCTAATGCAGATCTTAGGGCACAGCGTACAGGTCTAACTGCATTTCCATTGAGCATCTGGTCTCACGTTTGCTTTTTCTTTCTTCATGAAAGTGTTGGTTTTCACATCTCTTAGAAGGGTTTGGAAACTGGGAACTTTTCATCATCTGTTCCGTTCATACAGTATTTCTATTAGGCCACCCGCAATAGGTTTTTGAAATTTACTTGAGATTGATATCACACAAGATAACCAGTTAATATGTTTATCCATTCTGGAGATTTCACTTGGTGTAGCTATCAGAAGAGCCTTGCCTTTCTGTTTACACAGGATGAAACCCTTTAGTTGTTGTCTCTGCTGAACAGAGTATTCTTTACACAAAGGCCTTTAAAGTGAAGGTTGTGCTGTCCACATCTGTAATTATCTCTTGAACACTTGGACAATATTAAACCTAAAGCAACCTACACCACTCCATTTTAGAAATACCTGGCAGCAGAAGTGGGGTTTTGTTTGTGCTTTCTCCTGCATTCCGTGCACGTCAGCCCTCTATTCCCTTCAGTGCTTCAGCCTTTTTCAGCCTTGCACACGTTCACAAACTGATTTGTTTGGAAGCTTCCCACTGTGGAAAGCACGCAGGGAGAGATGCCTGAAAAAAGAGAGAGCAGATATTAACCTGTACAGCACAGGGTGCTCCCTGGAATGTCATTGAGAATCTGGTCATTTGCCCCTTGCTTTCACAGTATCGTGTGTTGTGTTTGGCACAGGTGGAACCGAGATCACTGCCAGTGCTCTCATTGTGCTGCTTCTATGGAGGTGGCACTCCATGGGAGTAGTTACAGAATGGGCACAGACTGAACAAACAGTGCTGACAGTCACCACCATTCAACTTGTGTTTTTTCTGCTGACCCTGGAGATTGGTGAGATGTACTTGAAAGGGTATGGACATTACATATTCACAGAGGCATTCTGTGATGTAGCAATTCATAAACTGAACCAGAACTCACAATTTATGCATAGATGGAATTCCAAGATACTCATGCCAGATGGAGGAAGTAATTTGGGATTAACTAATGGTGTGTTTTTTATGTCCGAGTTACCATGGTTGTCCAATTTATTGTGTAACATAAAATGTAATTTAATACTGACATACTGAATGGCAGTCGTGTGAGTTAACAAGAAGCTTGTAGGCTCTGAATTATTTCTTGGCTTAGTGCAAGAGAAGTCTCACAATGGTACTTCTGAAAATAGAGCAGGTCTTCACTTCTTACATTTCTGATGTTCTTGTATTACCTTCTGTGTGAGACACCAGATTTTAGGTGTGTGTGGGAAACCAAATTCAATAACAAAACTAATACGGAAACTTTTAAGATGTGTTTAAGCTTTAAAGCCAAAAACATTCTCCTTTTAGTTGTTTTATGGTATTATACTATATGCGTTACATTTGCCTGAAAAAAATGGAGTATGTTGGTGCTACAGATGGAATCCTAGCATACCACATACGTGCTCTCTCTAAATCTTGATGTTGCTGATAGTGTTTCTAGCTTGATCTGAATTCTTACTCAGGTCTGTTATCCTTGGGTTTATGACCAGTCTGACTTAGATTAGTACCAGTATTTTCTCCTTCGTCTTCATCCTCCTTCCTGCTGATGTTCTTTTTTCCATTACTATATGAGTATCAAAAAATGGTTTGTTAAGCACAAATACAGTTTTACTATTGCCATTTGAAAAAATGTTGAGAAAATGGATGTTCAGAAAGACGAAAGGGTAGTAATTTATTGGAAGAATTGTCTAATTCTTCTTCGCTTGGCAGCCTTCTGCATGTGTCTGCATTTTCATTTCTGATGATGTCAACCTAAAAATTGCTTTTATAAGTCTTCAGGCAACCATTTTCTCTTTGTGCTTTCCTCTAGCCAAATCTTTGTTCTTTTTTAACTGTTGACATTATGCATGAGTAACTTGAAAACGCTCATGTACCATGCTCATGTTGTATTTATATGTGTTATGATAATTTCTCTTTTCTGGCTGTCTTAGAGACACAAGTCGACATCAAACTCCCTTCAGTCAGGTCATTAAATCACAGAGAGCTGAATGAAATAGCAAAAGTTCAAGATAAGTGTCTCTTCTGAGTGTTTGGAACCTTTGAGTGTGGGAGGATGTCAAGCAGCTGAATTTGTCTTGACATAGGGCAACTGCCTCCCTTAAAAAAGAACTGTTGAAGAAAGAGGCAAAGGCAAAAGCACCTTTACAGTTGTACTTGCACTGGAGGTGACGCCAGGTATAAACATCGTTGATCAGCAAGGAAGATGGAGTCAGCTTGTTTCAACTCGCATGTTTAGCAGAGACACCACTGGGTACTTCTGTATATCGTACACTTCTTCAGTTCCCACGTGTTTCTTTATCAAACGTTGAAGAACCCATGTGAATGTTAAATATGGTATATATTCAGAAGATAGCAATTACTGTGATATATGCTGTTATGTGTTTTGTTGTTGTTTTATGGAAGAATAATCCTGTTTTATTGCATCTTTCTGCCCTCTAGTAAGGGGATGATTTTGCATGAGTTTATTTTTTTCTTAAAGCTTTTTACTGGGCAGGTCATCTTTAACCCATTTAACCTCTTGTCCAAGAACTATTGCTGAAGAAACTTTTTGACTTTGGGAAGTTCTGTGTCATTATGTGTTTCACACAGATGAACAAAATTTCCCTACCTATTGCAAAACGTTGTGTTCTGGTTTGTGCCAGTAATTACAAATTTTGAATGTATGTGTATTTGGACAGGCTGAAGGTGACTGTAATGTGTGGGTGTTTTAAACAGTAAAAATGGGTGGGCTTTGGAGATGTTGTAGCAAATAATTTAACTAGTGTTGACAAGAAACCGTTTTCCATACTGTAGACAAGATGGAGAAAACCAGAATTTCTTAATTTCCTCCATGTGGCTTTAAACTTGTGAGGTAATGATGAATTCTAAAGAGGGAAATTCTGATAAGGAAAAGAAATCTTGTAGGAATGAAAGCATGATGATAGCAAAGACGAATCCTGTCATTAGGAGATGCCTGAGGTAGCAGAAGGGGAGAAGTATTGTGTGGCAAGAAGGCACAAGGGAAGTAGCTACAGCAGGAATGCCAGTGCTGCATAATTGTGTTACATATATTGATAAGTGATACTGAATGTATGCTTATAGAGACATCTCTTTGCACAGTTATTCAAAAGTCACCAGTAGTACGTAAACCAATAGCAATACAGTAAATATATTAGTATAAGAAATGTAAATTGTATGACATGTATGTAATCACTCTACATTTTATAATAATGACATATATTGCAATAATTTAATAAGTAATAGTGTAATTTTAGTACTAGGCAAAAATACTGCTCTATTCACAGAAGAATTTAACGTGAACATCCTACCACATTGATGTAAAAGTAATTAGTTCAGTTTTTGGGGCAGTTGTTTGTTGACAGGGATTCATCTCATTGTGGAACCTTTTGTCACGGTGGCTTAAGACCGTTTCCACAATAAGTAACAGCTTTAATCCTTTTAAATTTTCTGTCATTCTGCAAATATCCGCTACATTTGTAAGATTTTTCTGGTTTTCATATTTCTGTAGCACTTTCTGACTCAATATTTTATTTTTGCTGTTGCTTGCAAGAGAGTATTACCGTACCTTTGAATTCTAGGAATCAATAAATTATTTTAAGGATTGCAAGGGCAATTCAGTGTAGATTTCACATTATAAGTTTTTTTGGATTTAAAAAAGCCTCTGTTGGATGATACATTTCAACAGGGAAGAAAAAAATGCAATCAACTGCATGTCTAAAATATGTCTGATTATTTAAGAGGTGCTATCTTTTATATATATATATATTTTTTTATTTGCAGAAAGCCATATTCTTGAGGATGTAAACAAATGTATCATTGCACTGAGAGAGCAAAATGCAGACAATTTAGATCGTGCAGCGGGCGCAATCCGAGGACGTGCTTCAAGAGTAGCTCATATTGTTTCGGGTGAGATGGACAATTATGAACCAGGGGCTTACACCGAAGGAGTGATGACAAATGTTCAGTATTTGACCAAGAATGGTAAGTCTGATTTCTAAACTATGTTCTCAGTTTCTTTAGTGGTGGAAGCTTTCTTTTATGTGCCATAGTTAAAGTGAAACTTGCGATTCTCTAATGCACTAATGATTCATGATATGACCTCTGTCTCTTTCGTCCATGCTGTCCAATTATGATGATACCATGCAGTTCAAAACTAATTTTTAAAATTTTATTTGAATTACATCATCTGTGTAAGGTTTTTTAAATTATGGAAGAGTTTTAGGGGTGTTTCTAAGTAAATTTAAGTGACAGTGTTTGGGGACTTCTCACTGATGAGACAGCAGCTTTCTCCTTTGTTGTACTGGCCTCACCACATCCGTTTTAAGAAGATGAAAGGCAAATTCAGAGAAAGAGAAGCAGGTTCATGATTTGTGTGCACTTACCACTTCAAGGACTGTTGTACAGTGGTTAAATATCCCCAAATATCTTCAGTTTTAATGGTGAATTTTGGAACTTTCTACCAGGGCTATTAGTGTCCATTTCCTTTTTTGTGATACTGAAAAAGAAGGTAAGAGAGGTGTAACTGCTCTATTTTATAAATGGTTTCTGTTGTTTATGTAAACAGTTGTTCATATAAATAAATCTGTGGCCTTTTTGTAGTGTATACTTAACCAAAAAAATAAGTTGTGGAGCTCCCAGGGCTTCCATGTTTTCAGTGGCTGCAAGTCTAATAGGCAGGCAGTTAAAAAAAATTGCCATTAAGTTTTCTGGGAAGTCTGTACATCTCTAGAATATAGGATTTAGCTTCATGAATGCGGAGGTATAAATCATAGCTCTGTCAGTCTAAACAAATTTCTAGTATCTTACATTTGGCTCACTTTTTTTTTTTTCCCGCAAAAGATAGGAATTTTATTTGAGCTCTTTCTTAATGAGTTCAAATAGGTCCAGGACAGAACTATCTTCATGTGAAACACAAGTGAATTGACATTGCAATGAAGTGGCAAAAGGAACAAAATAGTGAGAGGAGTTTGAGATAGTCTTGCATGGTTTTATCTCCTTTTCTGACATTCTGATGAGAAAATCTGAAAACTTTCAACATGGCATTCTTTTTTCATGACTCCTGAAAGTACTATGACAAATGCTAGGGGGAGCAGCAATTACAGGAAAGGATAGTTTTGATTCCCCTGTAAAAGCTGAGCCCTTCTTTCTTGGAACTGGTAGTGTTTAAATGCAGTGGGAGTTGACACTGATTTCTGTTCCGTTGCCTTGGTTTGACAGTAATATACAATGTCCCTAAATCCTTGTATCTACAAAAGACAGGAAGACACAAAACTGGTTTCGTTTGGAATGTTTGCCTTTGTCAAGGTACATCAAGCATGGTGTTATCTGCTCGGATGTCTTTGCAGTACTTCAAACCTAAGAATCCACTATCTTTACATTAGTCAACGGGAGCGGAAAAGAAGAAACATGCACGTTTTATAATTACCTGTATTTATGTGATCTGCAATGAACAGACATCAAATCATGCAAGGTTTTTTGGTTGCTTGATGATTTTTTGTTTGTTTCAAATGTTTCAGCTTACAAGGAAAATGCAGCTAGGCTGCAGTGCTCAGATATAACCCGAAACATTCTATCACTGCTGGCTCTTTCAGGAGCCAGCTGATGGCAAGGTGGCGCTTCACTAGGAGAGAACTGTGTATTTATGCTGCGATTAGGTTCTAAATTAGCTTACATGAGTAACCTAGGGCAGTGAAGGGTGTCCTTGATGCCCAGTGAAAAGGTAATGTGTTACTGAAGAGAAATTACTGCAGGCAGAGAAGAGAGTGAGTGAAAACAGAGTTATAGAATAGTAACATACTGAGAAATTGCAGAGAAATAAAAGCACAAATGAAAGAGGCAACAGGAGCCAGAAATAGGTAGGGTTCAAATTGGAGCTAACAGGATAGAGAAATTGTGCATAAAGAGGAACAGATACATTTACTGTTTGTTAAAACCAAGACTGAGGTTAAATTGTAGTGCACATGCTGAGATAATAAGATGAGGTCAAATTCTCTGCATTACAGTCTATTCAAGAAAAGAGCATCTGTCTTTTCAGCTGGAAGACATGAGACATTTGAGCTGGTAAAATGAGCTATTCAACGATACCATAATACTGCTGTACAGTGCAGATTAGAAACTGGTGCTTAATATCTTGGCTCAAGTTGTGTAGGCCTGTTCAGATACAAGTTGTTCATAGCCAAATGGATCTGTGCAGCACCACACAGTGTCTGCGTTCTCAGGCTGATGTTATGTCATCCCTCCATTTTGTCTCCTTCTCTTTACCCCAGCAAGAAGAAAAACCCCAAGCAAACTTCACAAGGTGTGTAAGAGCACCATTTACATTGCGGAGTCACATTCTTAGAAATTAGGTAACACCAGAACTAAAGTTGTCTTTGCAGCCGTAATTTGCACTCTGTGTGTGTATGCATTATGACATTGTGATTACGTGATCATACACAGTTATGTTACGAAACAGCTGCCTAATTCAGGTCACTGGATGGACATGCTTCAGACATACACCAGGGTTACATATTACAGGAGGCTGACATCCATAGGATCAGTTTGGAAGGTAGTGGAGCAGAAGACTGCAGGAAGAGAATATATGATGTGATTGTGAGGATAGTTTCATTTGGACTGGCTGTACGGCGTTCCTGTGCGATCCTATGTAAGTTCATGAGCCTACAGCTAACTGTGGTGTGCAGGAGTGCATCCCAGCTCCTGGTCTGAGACTTGCTCCTTGTTCTACATCACAATGAGATTGGGACATACTCTGTCCCCTCCTGTTCCTAGGTTTCAGTGGGAAGGGCACCTATGTAGGAAAGAGAGCTGGAAAGCATTCCAGCAACTCCCTGCTTGAGATGATGGCAACTTAGCATCGTGCCCCGGAAATGTGTGGCCCAGGGTCTGCGTGAAACCTTTGCAGACTGCTGGAGAAGCTTGTGTTCAATCAAGTGGTCTGTACACTCTGTGCAGGCACTTGTTACAACCAGCATTCCCTGGTTTGATGGTACCAGTGCAGAGGTGGCAGAGGTTCAGGCTGTATTCTGGTATGGCTGAAAATGTTAGTACTGGTACCTCTGTTGGTTGGACATTCCTGATGTCTGGCACTGTTGATTAGGTTGAAGTATGCAGCTCCTTACATTTTGATAGGATTTGTGTACTTGAAGGCAAAAAGAAACCTTTAGACAAACTGTTTATAAAAATCTAGGGCATTTCCACATCCGAACTGCAAGGATAACTTGCACTGTATTTTTAAATATCGAAGTCTACTCTATCATCTTACTGAATGTCAGAATCTGCAGCAGTTAAATTTAAGTAAACAATTTATCTTATGGCATGTATCTGTTGATATGTGTATTTATTGTAAATTCTGTGTACAGTTTTGCTTTCCTGCCGAAGTATAATATACTATGTATGTGTATATATATGCATATATGTATACACATATATAAATCCTCTAGTTATTTAGATCTAAGGATCTTGTAGAAAACAAAGAAGAGGGTGGAGACAAAGATAAATATTTTAGCTGTTTTAAGAAACTAGTGGAGGTATATTTCCCTGCGTCACTGGGGTTTGGAGTCAGCGTTTTTGTATTCCACTAGTGCTGATGGAATTACAGCAAACCATTGTCCATAGCATCTTACAACCAGAATTATGGAATACCTTGTAATTCATGTAGGGATTGGGATTACTTTTAAGTTTATGAATAGTAATGACATTGTATTTGGATCGAAAAACGAATTTACTGTTCTCAGAGGTCGGCTGTAGGCGTTGTTCTGAGACAGATGCTGGTATGACACACAATGCTGTTCTCACTCCCTTTGGAGTATGGATTAAGACAGAATTTAATCTCTGAGACAGAATGGTGATATCAAAGGTGAAGTTGAACATGGATTTGAAAATGTCTTCCTGCCTCAGAAAATGTTTATAAATCTGTGTCCCTAACTGTGAATTTCAAATACTTTCCAAATATTTACAAATACCCATATGCCTAAATTGTGTAATTAAACCTGTTATTCATATGATGTTTGCACCCATAAACTATGAAGTAGTAATTGAATTGTCTGAAATCTAACGGTTTCAGATATTACTGCTCTTCCGATGTGATACTGGCAATGTTACTTATAATTCAGGATTGAAGGGCCGAATATGTAAGAGATGTTTTTTATTAAGTGAGTCATTGGCTGGCTAAGTACAAGTTTTTTGACATTTCAGAGTTAAGGAAGAACCTCATGTCCAAACAGTCCCCATGACCTATTCACGAGGCTCGAGTCGCTTTATGTTGAGTATTACATAATCATAATGGTTTGATACAGCAGGGGGATACCAAGGGCAATTCATGGCCTGATTATCTCCCTGAGAGCTGTGTAAGCCTATTACTTCTAACTGCAGATTTTCCTCAAGCTTCCAGCATTTATGCATGACCATGTTGTACATTTTGCTCCTGTGCCAATGTGAACAATTCTGCCTCCACCTGGATTTAGAACAGTTGGCCCCAGTGGGCCAAACACATTACATTTTTAGACCTGTTCTGGAGAGATCTGTTTTGTGTTCAGTGGTTTTTCTTTAAAACTTTCACAAGTTTTGGTTACCTTTTTTGAAGTCCTGTCCTATGATTTTGTCCTGAACATCATTCAATTCTTCCTGACCCAGCTGTCTTCTGTATTGCCAGCATGTTTTAACAGCATCATGTTTTCCAAAGTCACTAATGATTTATTTATTATTTTATTTTCCCCTTGTTCCCAGGGTTATTACTTTGGCCACTTTCCAGGGTCTCGTCTCACCCCGTAGCCCTTTCAGTGCGATCACTTGAATAGCCTCCATCCTAATACTGATCTACTCCACCTGAAGCGGAGCTTTCTTCTATGGTACTTTATTAAGTGATTCTGCAGGGTGGATTAAATCTACTGCATTGCTTTTTGGTGGGAAAATGTGATTTCTCCTGGCAATAAAATATATTAGTGTTAGGTGATACAAGCTTCCTTCCACCTTCTGCTTTCTATTTAGTTTTTCCATTGACCTCTGTGTCTCACGTGCTTATGTGCACAAGTTAATGACTGTATTTTCCTAGATGCTTCACTTGCCTTTTTCAAATGCAGTTTGCAGCCTTGTTGCAACAGTTTATGTGAAATTACTGTTTCCGTTGTCCACTGCCTGAGTCTTTTGCACCAGGGTTTATCTGTTTTCTCCAGTTCAAGGATGTTACACACTTGCTCACCCAAAAGACACCCATGAAGGAGGAAACATAAGAGCGCTTTGTCTGTTTTCTCCTGCCCGCTCTGACATTTGGTACTTATTTCATCCTCTTTTGCCATGCCATCTGAGCCAAAATGGGGAGAGAGGAGCACCTCCAGTGACTTCATTGACTTTTCGTAAGATACGTTTTCAGATAGGATGAATCAGCTCTTGATATTCGATGTCTCTTCTTGTAGTATAGAAGATACCAATATGACCAATTTTATTCTAGGTAATTTATTTGAGGGTAGCTAAAATGAAGTGGATGAATCTCATTCTGTGGTGCATGCAAAATCAAAAGTTCTCATTAATTTTAAAAGATAAGTATTGTAAAGGAAAAAATGTTTTCTACTCATTCACTACCCTCAGAGTGAGATTTAAAGATATTTGCAATTCGAGTCTGCCTAGTATTCAGAGGTTTTTACCCTTGCTTGTAAAGTTCAAAGACTGCTAAAGGGGACTGAGTCTTTTCACTGGAAAATATTTTTTAAAATCCCCAAAACATCTGAGAGAAAAACTGGAGTGAGGCTTGAGTGTGCAAGCTTGTGGAATTGGTGTAGAACTCAGACAAGGAACAGCTTGTAAGGCACTGTTCAACAGAGAATTATTCTAAAAGCTAAGAGGGGAAAAAAATCTATTAACTAAGAAAAATGCTGAGGATATTTGTGTGACTTAGCTGAAAATATTTTCTGTTCAGAATTACATGATGATTGTAAGACTACAACTTAAGCAATATCTGTACATTCTTGTGACTGTTACACTTCTGACCAAGTAAATAACCTCAATTTGGTGAAGTCTTTAGCTAGCTTTTTTTTCTATAAGGCTCTGTTCTAATCCTTTTATGTTAAAATGTTGGCTCTAAAAACTGAGGGATTTGCTTCAGATGTGAAGAACGTTCTGAAAAATAGGAAGAAATGTAACCAGTTTGTGTGTGTGTGTGTGTGTGTGTTACAGATAATCAAATGATGACACTGAACATAACAGCATTTCTTTTTGCTAATCTTTTTTTTCCATTTCCTGGAGCTCAACAATAGCTTTTCTTCATTCTTAGTAATGTTCATTACAAACACTGTGTGGGAGTTAAGATACATTCAACTACACATCTGTTTGCTTTAAAATGCTGCTGCAGTTAGTGATCGTCCAAGGTACTGAGAATAAACTCCTCTTCCGTGCAGTGTTCCAGCAGGCCTTGTCCAGTAAAAGCTGTTGCTTTAAGTTTTCCGTTTCTTTGTCACCTCTTTGATGCCAATGGGTCACTGCAGGTTAATACCCACCCATCTCTCCCTGTCTCTTTCCCAAGGGACCAGTGCAGACTCAGCTGTCTGGGGCACTAGTCCTGGGGACACAGAGTCTCCAAGATCGTTCTTCCTTCTCAAGATAAAAGTAAGAATAGCATTTAAAAGCCAGCATTCGTAGAAAATAAATTTATCCTTATGTATAAGCTAATAACTTTATTTTCACAGTTTTCAATTTAGTTTGGATATTTTTTCCTTGTTTGTTCATTTTCGAGAATTAGGACAGAAAACACAGTTCTGTTGCCAGCACTGGTTTGACATAGATGCTCTTACTTCAGGTAGTTGCATGGGGAGAGGAGAGGGGGATGCGGGCAGGGTGTCTCAGTTCAAGCGGAATTTGTGGAATAAACTAGAAAATCGGGGATTTCTTGTGAATTCAAAGTTTAGCTCCCATGATAATCAATTTTCCATGTACCCTGGTGAAGCCAGGCTTACTGGCAGTTTGATTCTGGAGGAGAGCACACCTGCATAAGCCTTCCTTAAAGTAGGAACACCGTTGTTTTCTTTGTTTCTTTCATTTCCACAAGCCCTTAGTAAAATCAGGTTTTTATTCCTGTAGGGTAAGCAAGTGTGATACCATAATAATGTATGGTAAGTTGGTAAGCATGGTGGGTTTTGTTGTTGTTTTTGTGCTCCCCCTTCCATTAGTATAATAAATTTACATCTATGTATGTTCTGAGAGTCAAATTTTGTTGGGTCGGTTTGTTTTGGTTTTCGTTCAGTTTGCTTTTTTCTTTCCTTCAATAGAATTGCCCTTCTGTGTTTGTACTGTGTGACACTTTGTGATAAATCTTCACTGCTTCTCTTCGCTTGAGGCTACTTTAAGGAATGACTCATGACTTTCCAATGTGCACATAACCTTTATCTATCCCTGTTAATATATTTTCTCTTTTAGATCTTAAGAATCCCTATCCTGGTACTGTTCAGTGGAGTCCATTTGTAATGACAGCTCTTCCTTAAGCTGATAACAATATCAGGGAACTACTACTGTTCTTTGTGCTCGGTATTTTGAACTGAAGCAGACTCTCTAACTTGGACAGTTTTTATCTGTGTGCCCATATCGAAACCATTACCTTGATTTCAGCTGTGACTTTCTTGCACAGGGGCTGAACTGCCTTAACCTCTCTGTTGTAAAGGACCTTACATTTGCAATTCCGTGGTATACCTTTCACTTCCAGCTCTGTAACCTTTCGAGTTGCTATTTTGAGTGTATTTTCCAGAGCCTCTGTAGCAGTGTTTTGTCATTACTGTTGTCATAATGTTTTTCTCTTGGTCTTGCACCTACAAACCCTGATACTACTGTTATTTTGCATTCTTTTGGGAATTAGGATAAGCATGCTGTGCCTGTTGCATTTGTCCATGTTTAACGTTCTGTGTCTCAGACACCAGTTTAACAATTATTTCCTTTGCCATTCGATATTCAAGGAATCCTTTTGTCCTGTTGTCTTTTAGAACAGTGCAGTGCATTGGAGATGACACCTCTCTTAGAGGAAAGGTTTTGTCTCTTTTGTGAGTCCTTTGTATTTCTTAACCTAGCAGCTTTGACTTTTTCTGATGCTTCCTGGAGCCAGTTAGTCAGACATACTTTGTTGGGGATTTTTTTCTTATAGACCAAAATGTTTTGAATTCTTTGGGATTTACTGTTCTTGTAACCATTTGGTTTTGTAACATTTACATGTCAGAGTATGATCTGCCTCCTGAACAGAACTTTGGACTGAGTAACTTTATTTCACAAATCATTAGTGTTTAAGAGTTAATTCTGTATTACATTGTCTATGAGGACTTTAAGTCATCAGTATGAATCCCATCTCCTTAAGGATTTTCTTAGACCTGAAAAATTGCAGTAACTTGTTGTTCTTCAGCTTTAGATCACTCTGAGTTCTTCATAGCTATTACTTGTTATTGTTTCGTAACCTGAATGTACAAAAAGAACCTTCCACAGTTTTCATTTTTTCATGGAAGACTTTTTAGATGTTTTGTACTAAAATTCATAAGTATCATAACGTGCTGTATCATAATAATAAAATTATATGTTCTGCCCCAGTAAGATTTCCAACTATCTACAGCTAACCATTCCAAATTCCTCTTTGGCAAACATGTCCTCAGCTTTTCCTGGTTCCCTCCTTAGTAATGATGAACTGTTAGATTTGGAAATGATGCAACAGTTCTTGATGGGGGGAGCATATGAATAATTCAATAGGATTTATGTATGCATATGTATTTATGTATGGTTTATAAATCTGTTAACATAGTGAAACTGAGTCTTGCTGAAATCATAAATTATATACTTGTGGTCATTTTGCTCACATTAGATCTCAGTAAGTCTCTCAGCACTGCCATTTGTGGCAGTATTTGGAGAAGTGGCATTGAATGCATTAAATGCTGAATAAATCTTTCTGTAAATAGGGCTTCCCCTTACTTTCTGGGGTCCAAACTCTGTTTTCTGTCAGAATCCCACCACTGCCAGCACTGTACAAGGTCACCTCTGAAGCCAGTTCAGTCATTGTGGGCTTCGTTGTGACTCACAGTTCATGAGAACACCAGACCCAGTGCTATTAAACAACTGCAGCTGGAGCAGTTTTGGAATAATTCAGTAGATAGCACACACAGTGTAAGTAATACATCCATCAGTTTTAGAGCATTTGTCCTGGAGTTTCGTGCAGGAATATAGAACTATCTGTCACTCATACTCCTTTATGACTGCCGTCAGGGATTAAAAATTAAAAGGCAGACAGCTTCAGTTAGCAGATTAGAAGGTGTGTGCCTTGGGTGTTGTGCAATAAATGCGTTAAAGAATCCTTCACCCTTCCAAAGCAATGTAAAGCAGCTGCCGTGCTTCCCTCGTGGAATACTCAGAGCCTCACAGCTGGGTTAGGCAGGGAACAGTTTGATGCCCCTTCTAATCAACAGAATTGTATGGGAGAAGCCATAGACGTTTTAACAGCTTGTGGTTTTTGTGGCAGTGGGTGGTGTGTGGTTGGTTATTTGGTTGTTGATTTGTTGTTGTTGGTTTTTTGTTTGTTTGTTTGGGGGTTTTTTGTTTGTTTTTGTGTTTGTTTTTTTAAAATCTGGAGGAATTTCATTACTTTTTTCCTGACATGAAGCTGCATGTTAGCATTTCCTGTATCAGACTATTAGTGTTTTCCTAGTAACTTTATTCTTGGTGTTGAGGGAGGCTTAACATGATTTTCTGAAACTCATTCCTAGGTTTTAAGTCAGAAGTGTTTAGTGATCTCTTCCAGAAGATGGCTACAAGTTTCTTGTGCTCTTTTCATTGTTCCTAGATTTCCTGGGCCCATGGTTTTTTGTTAGTGTTTTTGTGTGTGCGTGAGGGGGGTTATATATATATGTTTGTTTTTTAGGAAGGGGAGGCTAGATTTCAGGAAAAGCTGTGAAGCAGATCTCTGAGAAAGCATTCATGGTAAAATAAATAATATTCAATGGTAGTATGCCAGACATTAAAGAAAGATGATGTATTGATTATAGGAAGAATGCCAAAAGAGGGTAGGGGAGAATCTGAGAACGTGTCTTTTGGAAACAGGAATGTACTTGCTGTACAGTTTCCAAAATAGGCCTTGCTAAATTCAGAAATACTGGAAAAAGATTTCTGGCAAACACAGGGCTCTGAGGATGGCCAGGGCTGTGAGGGGGGGAGACATGGAGGCTTTGTTTAACCTGGGGCAGTGCAAACCAAGGGGCAATCGCATAGAGACAGGTGGTGTGAGAAAGGGCAAGAGCCACAGAATGCAGCCCGAGAAGTTCAGGTAGGACATGGGGCTGTGGGAACTCGTTTATTAAAAGTGTAGTGCGGCACTAGAACAGATGCAGTGACGTTTCTTTCCCTGGAAGTTTTCGGGACTTAGCTAGACAAAACTATGACTGACCTGATGCAGTGTCCATCTTTTAAGCAGGAGAGTGATCCAAATGATATGCAAAGTCCTTTTCAAACAGTATGTTTATGACTTTTTCCTCCTATTATACACCAAACCCCATTCATATGAGAGTCATCTTTCCTGGGTAAATGAATGTTTTCACACGTGCATTCATACTCTGCAGTAGCAATCTCAAATTCCCAGAGAAGAGTTGCTTTTCTTCCTTAGTGGCTTGCTTGCTGTTAAAAATATGTAGCGTTAGCATTTGAGAAGGATTTTTAGTGTAAAAGGATTGCACGTACCTCATTCTGAATCTACAGATTTCTCCAGAATGCTAATGCAGATTTCTTACGTGAAGTATCATGTATTAAATGGAGGTGAAGCATGGTGACTTTGCAAACGGATGCAATCAGTCTGCATGATTTAATCAAATACAGTTCCAGATAGGCAGATAAACATGTAAAGCCTATTGGTATCTGTTTTTCCAAGTGTTTGTTTGCTCTGTGGTGTGCTCTTTTAAAACTGTTGATTTTTTTTTCTCCCTTGAGAGTTAATGGGAAGATTTTCAGCAGTGCTCCAGATTTCTCTAAATAACAACAGTAATCTTGTATTTACTCAGTGTCTTTGCTTGTCTTGCTTGTATCTTGTTCTGTGAGACAAGTAAGGCAAATAAGTACTTGTAGCTAAGAACACCTTCAAACGTCATATCTTAATAGTGTTAGAAGCAATGCTAGTTTTATTCGTATAGTTCTACTCAGTTTCTAATCATTGTGAGTTGATGTGCTTAGAATTGGTAACTGATGTTCTTGAATCTTTATTAAAGCCTGCTGTTTTGAGTATTGCAGAAAAGTTGTTCTTTTCTGCATTGCAGGTTAGGAGGAAGTATTCTTATAGTCAGCCTTTGTAAACTCAAAACCACAAGTAAAGAACAACAAAAAGGAATCTCATGGAAGTTTTTCAGCCTTTCCATGCTCTCTATATAGGAATTGAAAGTAGCAGGAAATGCAGTTGACGCTCACTTTGTTGTCTGTCAGCTGTCGGTTGCAGTTGGAGTTCACCCTGACTGTATGTGCAGATCAGTCAGTACCCATTAGAATTAATCATTCTCACGGTTTCTCTAGATTACTGTACAGAACTTTCTTTACCTAAAGAGCTTTTTCGTGCTGATAATACTAGCATTAGCACTAATATCTGTAAATGTTGCTAATTTAATTAGTCATTAGTTGATTGAAAAGTTATCTGTTAATACTGAAGAATATTCTTTTTTTATGTTATTGGCAGCTGTTTGGTTAATGCTGTTATGGGGCAAAATATGTTGCAGTGTGGTGACTTAAGGTATTCTAGGAGAAATTCCCATTTTTTTAAATGAAAAGGCAATTAGAAAATAATTCAAAAGGGCGAAAAGCCCATGAACAACACAATGAAAGGGCCACACATGGTAACAAAACTGAGCTTAAAGGCTAGAGAGAACCGCTTGAGTTTTTGTCACCTTGGCCACAAACAAGCTAGTCAATGGTATTTCACTTTCTGCAACTAGCAGGCTTACTGGTTTCAAATTATTGCATACTATAATTGAACATACTTATTAAATATACCAACATTCCTTTATCACTTTTAATTTAAAACAATTTCAGTAATACTGTGTTCTAGTAGTGAATGTTTCTGTGTGATCGCTTATATGACCTAATTTCAAATCCACTGAAACCACTGGAATTACTGCCACTAACTCTGCTGATAATGTTTCCAAACCCGTATGTCCCACTTGTTCTTCACTGAGTTTTACCATTGTTTGTTGGCGTATCGGACAGCGAGCTCAGGCAGGGTTCCAGAGCACAGCATTACAGCAAGGACCAGAGGCAGATGCACAGGGTTTGCACGAGGCAGTCGTTTCTGAATCATTTTGAGGCTAGCTATTAATGTTAAATTTAGAGGTAGTATTTTTATGATGCTGTTCAGAAAAGTCTCTTTTCTGCAGTTGACACTGTTTATTGGTATTTCACTGTAATTGAAAACTTTATTATTTTGGGTAGCGAGGTGTATTTTTCTTGTGCTTGCTTTTTAAATGTCAGCAATCTTCCATGAAATATAATTCTTCTTGACTAAATTATTTAATTCCAAGTTACTTTTGTAGTAGAGATAGTACTAAAAAGTCGTGTGACTCTTTTCTCAAATACATTTTGCCAGAGGCAATTTAGATACTTTTTAAAAAATCATTGTGTTTACAGACAGAGTAATGGTAACCAGTAATTTTTGGGATGTAACAGTAAATGTGGAGTAAGCAGACTGTCAGTGTGCAGGTCGTCTCAGCATTCTTAAGTGAGGTTGTGAGGAAATCCACATGTCATGGCAATGTTAATGTATAAAACCATAGCCAAAATTGGGATTGTATTGCACACAGGAGTAAGAATATATTCCATGTTCCACAGTGTCTGTTTCCCAAATAGGTAGACCCGAAGACAATGATGAATTTACAGCATGTAGTGAATTTGGTCTTCTTTTCAGTACTTCTCTCCAGATCAGCCTTAATAAGATTATTTTGGTTCAAAAGTGGTAATTCTTTTTGAGTGCTCTTAAATGACTTTAAAGATGTTCTAAATGACCTGTTCAAAGATCAGTCTTTTTAAAGACTAAAATAATCTTACCCCAAAATATCCCTTTATAAACTTTGTTAAGCATATTCTTATTACTTCACTGTTCACAGGAATTATGGTACTAAACAAGATTTAACAGAGAACAGCATGTAATAATACTCATAGAAGTCTGACTGGTTTAGGTTTTTTTGCTAATTAACACCATTCTCTAGCTTAAGCAGTATATAGCATAATGCTTATTCACTAGAAACAACTAAGTTTCACAGATGATGATGATGATTACTACTGTTAAACTATCGGGATTTCTCTTCCTCACCTAGATCACTAAAAAGCTGTTCCCTGTTCAGATAGTCTTTCTTACGTATGATAAAGGAACTTCGCCGTAGGAAGACCTCATTTTCCTCTTAATGGTTGATGTGGCGTTCTCCGTGTCCTATTCGGTGCATTTGGACAATGTCATTCAGGAGTATTTTGTTCAGCAGTGTTCAGAGATTGCCTGATGTGTTAGTCAGCTCCCGGCTCTTGCTGGCAGAGCTTTGGCCTCGGATATTAAAAAAAGGCAGTGAAAAAGAGCTTCATTAGAAATCTGTGGTAACAAATTCTAGTAATAGGAACAGGGACCGCAATTCACAGTCATTTTAAACAGCTGTAAATGCAGGTTTTACTGCCAGCAGTGGTGCCTGCCTGCCCCGTCTGCCGTCTCCTACCGCCATCCTTGTGCCAGTACCAGCATGTCTACTCTCTGGCCTGGTAGCAAGTTGAATACTGAACCAGCAAAAAATGAGCTCGGCAACCGAAAACCAAAGTCTTCAACTGCTTCAGTTTGTTGAACTTTGTCATCACGCTGCTGTGCGATCCCTGGTTTTGAAGTGAGGACATACAAGTGGAGGTTTTATGATAGTCCACAATTGGACTGAAGTTAACCTGAAGCCTCTGTGTGCCCCATGAAATTCACTTATGAAGAGTAATGATGCTTGGGGTGTTTACTAGTCTTAGCTTATGTGTGTCACAAGACGTGCTATTTAGTGCGGATGCCTCTGAATGAAGCCCAGTGGTTTCGGTTAGACTGAAGAAGGTCATGCTGTTCTGTACCGCAGACTGAGTTCAGGAGGAGTGGATGTTTCACAGCACATAAGGGCCCTGCAGTAGCAGGCAGCTGATGAGATGAGACAGGCCCACATGGCCCACACTGTCTGTTAAGAAGTGCAAATAAAAAAAAAATTCTGAAATTCTTTGCCAGTGTGACCTAGGGGGAAATGCCTTCCTCGTCTGAGGTCTCATGGTCAGTCTGTCCTTGAGCATGGCAGCAAAATGCAGAGCTTTTTAAAAGGTAGGTTATTTATATGATCTCAAATTATCTTTCTGCTCTTTCGAATGCTGTGACCTGCCTCTAATACCTTATACAGGGAATTCTATCTACACTCTCAAACCCAAAACCACCTCGCTGTTTTTTTTCTGGATGTTTGTGAAGTGAGGGGAAAAAAAATCCCTTTGAGTCACTGCTGAAGTCTTGACCCATGACGTTTAATTGCAGGCACTGCCTTAATTGCCAGCTGCAGCGTTGTGTGTTTGCCGGGCTGTGCAGGGGCTGTGGAGAGAGCGCTTGGGGAGGGGAAGGGCCAGAGGCTCAGAGGTTCCAAAGTCACAGGCAGTTACCTGTTCCCATATCCGTACCTGTCCAGTCTGCTGTCTTACAGAGTCACAGTGACTTTGTATATATCTCAGTTACCTTGATGGAAAAATGAAAATAACTATATGTTTTCCGGTAGGAAGTTGAATTGCTGTCATGAGTGTATTTTCAAGATGGATAAATAAGGGCCTTTTCACACTTAAAAGCGGCAGTTTGCTGGGTTTGTTAACAATGCACGTTGCCGATAATTAGGTCTCGTGGATTATCAATCTTATCCTTAGTAGCTGTAAGGGTATAATACTACAAAACTGCTGTCATACATTCAGCATAGCTTACATGTAAATATTTGTGTAAGCATATATTATGAATATTTGTTCTATACACCGATATGTAAATAAACATATAGGTGTATATTTTTTTATATGTCTAGCTGTGTTACTAAGTGCTTGTTGGTAATGCAAGTAGTCTTGCAACCTTGCAAGTGCATACAGTGTTGCAAAATGCTTATATACTGCTGCTGGTTTCACTATTCTAGTATGTATGTGTCTGGATTAAAGAGGAGCAAATACTAATTAGATCTGCCCTTTAGTATGTGATTTCTTTTTACATACAACAGGTCTCTGCCTTGACTACCTCATGTTGTATTACACCTTTGGTATGCGAAAACTTGAGCATGAAATTCTAAATCCCACACAGAAAATTTATAGTTCTTTATGCTCTAAATAGTAAGGTGGGGCAGGTGTGGGCCACAATGGGTGATTTAGAGATATTTCCTTCATATATTTGTTCATATATTTGCTTGGGATTGAGACTGGCAGAGGAACATGAGCTGACGTGTGTGTGTGTGTGTGTGTGTGTGTTTTAGAAGTTCCAGAAATGTTAATCCCTTTTCCTGTGTATAACCTGTAGACTGGTTACTGAAAAAGGTCAATAAATATGACTGGATATATCAGATGCTCACAGTCACAAAGCTGTTAGACTCCTTTCATATATACGTATATATGTGTATGTATGTCTCAGCAAGTCATCTGATAGAGTGTTATAATTAAATGTCACCAATTTAACATTGCATCACAAAAATACAGTCTTGAAGTGTCTGTACCACAGCAAAATCAAAATTAATATTGTATTGTATGGATTTCTAACGGTCATAAATGATTGGCGTTTCAAAAGACTGTTTGTATTACTCAGTTCAACCTTTTGCAGTGACTGCAGAATCATCTTTTTAGTAATTCTGCTATTTGTGGTTTTGAACACATCTAAAGAAGGTGTTTCTGTCATTAAACAGTTTATTCCATTCTGAATAGCATGCCTTGGGTGGTGTAACTCAAGCATCTGCTGGAATAAACCCTTGTATTTCAGTTGATATGCTTGGGTCAGCACAGTTGCTTTAGCTTAGATGGTTTTTATTTGATTATTTATTTTATTAGTTCTTTGTATACCACTTTGGGTTGAAATGGCATTAAGAATATACGTAAAATCGGTTTACTGGAACGTGCAGTGTTCTTGCGACCTGAAATTCTTAGATACCACTCCAGGAAATGCAAACTATTCTTTGGTCTCAAAGGCTGAAATGAAATATAGAAGTACTGAGTAAAGACTGTGCAGTTATGAACTAGATTTCTTATTTACACCTCTAGTACTACCCAGCATTCAAGTGGTAGCTGTGTTTTTAATCTTTTCTATCATACTTTGCTTATGCCTCACTTTAGCTGAATTCCTGCAACTAGAAAACTATTTAAATCCTCTGAAAGCAAACTGTCTATACCCATCACACTGACTTTCATGCTAGGTGATCAGATTATGGGGGATAATAAGATACTTGAGATACACACCACTCGTCACAACTCTGTGCTTATGCTGCCACAGGAGGACTCATCTGAACTTCTTACTGAAAGATGAAGGACATCCGTAAAGCAAATCTTTCATTCCCATTAAGAAATTCTAGATTAGTTCAGTCTAACATAGTGTACAATGACAGGCTATAGTATGGAAAAGCACCCTCAGGAGGACAGAGTTCAAGCATTTATTCCTTTTACTATGTGGCTTGCTTAGTGCTAAACAAAATTAGCTGAACACAATAAAAACTAAAATCAAGCAGTGGTGTCGAGCGCAGAAGAAAACCAGAAGGCATACAGAGAAGAAATAGTGACTGCACATGACAAGAAAAAATGATTTCTTTTTTTGTCCTGCTGAAAGAGTAACTGTTGTGGGGTTTTGTTGTTTGGGTGTTTGTTGTTGTTGTTTTTTCTTTCTTTACCATTGTTACTTTTTGGGAGTGGTGACCTGAGCGATGGAAGGTATGCCTGTACCTTGCTGCTTGCCTGTAGCATTTACCTGGTGTCAGGATTTAAATGTAAATAGCAACTCTTTTCTTTCTAAGGATAGTATAAGCTTCTTCCTTTAAATAGGGCAGTTAGGAGACTGTTAAATTGTCAGCTGTTAACTGTCTGTTACGGGGTTAGATTTGTTTTTCCTAATCAACAGCTGATAATTTTAACCTATAGAACTTAAAAGCATCAGTGGTATATTTCTCTGAAATGGAAATGGTAAATTTCTACTCTTAGAAAAGGAGAGGAATTTCAGAGATGATGGATGATATAGTTTGTGTGTTTAGGAAACTGTGTGAGTTAACATATTGCAACATCGGAGGTCTGATCAAAGGCCCGTGTCCATCCCAGTGTGATTCCCAGACCCACTTACTGAGTTCAAAGCAAGAACCCCAATGGTATGGGTACATTTTAGATCAGGTTCTCAAAGTTCAGTAGGTGCTTTGTAAGATGGAGTAGTGAAAAACTGAGTTCAGATTTTTTGGAATATTTTATAAAAAGATATAACTTTTTTTGTTCCTAAAGTTGTCTTCCATTGTGTTCAAAATGCCTTGAGTTTTCCTCATAATTATAAAAATAACCTGTGCTGTGAAAGGGGTTGATTAAATGTTAGGAGGATAGTAGGTAATGGGCTCTGTGTTAACTGCTTTCATATAGAACGAATGTATTTCATATCATTAGGTGTGGTATTTAGGACCTGTAATATACAGGGCATGTTTTAAAAATGGGATCAGAGTCAATGACCAGTGAATTTATTGCATGGGCTATGAAAAAATCTCGTAATGTGGTCCAGCAGTCGAGTAAAATTCAACACTCTTGGGGAAAACTTGTTTTAGTTTATAGAATATTTTTGATAGAAATATAAATTGCTCAACTGGAGGGGATTTATACAGTAAATAACAAAATGAAGAACTTGGTACAATAGTTTAAAAACAAATGTGGGATTGTGGTTTTGAACAGTTTTTAATATTGGGTGGGGTTTTTTGGTCAACAATTTTTTTTTCTTCCTCAAAAAGCTTTTTCATGTTTTTGATGCTTTTATTTTTGTTTCACAACTGTTTTTTGACTTACAAACCTGGTTTTCCTACTGTTTCAGTGTGGCGCCTTCACGTGTGAGTAATGGCTTCCACTCTGAAGAGGTGTTTTTATATGTACAATTAAGCATAACACATAAGATGCATATTTAAATATTCTTTAATATTTAAACGGTAGTGGACAGAATGCATAAACACTCTATTTTTGGAGATGAATGTGGCAGTGACATTTAGAAAATAATTTCCATGAACAATTATTAGTAGGAGAAAGCAAATGACTCTAATTCCTCTGAGTCTTCGGGTTCTGATTCATTTTGTATGTGTGCATTGTGTGAGTGCAGTGTTCTGTCATTTTGTATTTGTATGGGTCAGGTCCTTTCTGTGTTATTGTACTAAAATACATACGCTGCCTTGCAGTGCAAATTTAATTGTGCAGTAGCACAGAGGGTAATTCTGCTCAGGAGATATAAAACCCACCAAACATGTCAACAGATTTTTTTTTCTCCTTCAAATGTCAGTCAGTTTTAATAGTCATAATGTAAATACTTACTGGAAATGAGGTAATTGTTTACCTTGCCACCTGAAAAGGTTTTCCAGAGTTGGTTGGATGTTATAGGTCCTTGACACTCAGAAGAGAAGAGAAACTCAATTCAAGCAGCTTTCTTTCTAGCCCTACCTGGAGATTAACTACATTTGCAAGGGCTAATTTCATTGATAACATAAGATGCAAGATCACTGATTCTGACTTTGAGTTCTCATGAGGTCTTGGTGCCTAGAATAATTTTGAACTTGTTTATGGAGCAGGAGACTTGGAAATTGCTGTGGACCATGTCTGCTGTTGTGTCTTCAATTTTATACCTCTTTCTCAAGGTAAAATATGAGAGTATAGAATCACAGAGTCATTTAGGTTTGAAAAAACCCTTAAGATGATTGAGTCCAATGGTAAATCTAACACTGCCAAGACCACCACTAAGCTGTTCCAAAGCACCAAGTCTGTATTTTAAACACCTCCAAGGATGGTGACTCAACCGCTTCCCTGGGCAGCCTGTTCCAATGCCTGACAAGCCTTTCGGTGAAGAAGCTTCTCCTAATATCCAATCTAAATGTCCCCTGGTACAACTTGAGGCTGTTTCTCCTTGGCCTGTCACTTACTACATGGGAGAAGAGACTGACACCCACCTTCTTACAGCTTCCTTTCAGGTAGCTGTAGAGAGTGAGAAGGTCTCTCCGGAGCCTCCTTTTCTCCTGACACAGTCATAGCTTGCTTGTAGATAAAACATGTATTTGAGATCCTTCTGGAAGTCTAGACTCTACTGCCTTTGCAGAACAAGAAGATAGAAATGTATCCATATACTTAAATATCAGCAGTGGACTTACTAGATCTTGTAAAGTATACTATAGCTACACTTCCATTCCTAGGAAAACCCGTGTGCTATGTCACAGACTTCTCATGTTACAAGCCATTCAATCTCCATCTCATTTTATTATTAAATAAAGAAGTCCTTCATCTATCTACTCTTAATCTTTAGAAGGCTGAGAGTCATTTTGTTCAGGTGGTTTGGTCTTGCCAGCAGTGAAAGCCTTACTGCCTTTCACATTGTTTATGATTACAGCTCGCTCTTAGAGCTTTGGCAGCTAACCTTAGCCTTGAAATGTTATTCTAGAGTAACTCTGGAAGTGTCTTTGGTTTAAAATTGCCCAGGAACCACTTAGGATTCTGGGCTTTGTTTTCTCTGCACCACTGAAGTTTTTCATAAAAATACTGCCCTCATGATTGCTCATGCCCGAGGCTGGCATTTTCTCTCTCTTGATTGAGAACTTTGGATTCACATATTACTGGGTTAACTCCGAAAGCCCTCCTGGTTTTGTAGGCAAGCCAAGTTCCTTCAGGTTGATGTACAGAAATGGAGAGACACACAATGATGTCCTGAAGACTGTTTTGCAGGATTTGCGGGTGCCCTGGGGTCAATTTTTTAACCTTGAATATCAACAAATGACAGCTTTTTATTCACTCTGGGTATACTGTACTTTTGTATATTAAGACAAACTTTTTAGGAAGGCTGCTCATGTTTTCATATCTCCTCCAGGCAGTCCTGTGGCTCTTTCATTTGGGCACAGAAAATGTCTCTGGATGGCTGGTTGCTCAACAAAGAGTCTTCTCCTTTGTTGAGAGGTGATTGAACTTAAGTTCAAGCCATAGCTGTGGCAGTCTTGCGGAGGCTACCTGTACCTGGTGTCCGTAGGTCTGCCACAGAGCTTCATTCATCTGGGCGCTGTTTCCCTTTCCATTTCCAAGCCGCCTTTGAAAGAGTAGTTTTTCCGTCTTCATTCTAGTGGGAGCTCTGGAACCTTTTTCCAGTCTATTTACACCATACAGTAAGTTGCTCACAGTGTTTATACATATGGATAAACACTGAAGGCGAAAGATTGGTTATTTACGACAAATTCTTTTTCTTGAGGTAAATTGTGTATATGTGCATTCAATAACCCAGCACATCTCCTCTCCCTTGACATCCTGGGGGAGCTGTGGCGTTCAAAGTTGAGAGGAACTGGAAGGAACCATACCCTGCCTCTGTGATTCCGGTGTAAGCACAAGGGATGGGACCTGGGGACTGTCCCGCAGAGATGGCACAGTACCAGATAGTCATTTTTCAGTACTTGACTATAAGAATGGTGAAATATAAGTAATCTGTTATGCAGGTGCTTCTTGGCGTGTGTGGTTTGTTTGTTTATTTGTTTTTTCCCCTTTGTCAAATAAATGAAACAGTGTTGTTTGTTGTGTGTGTGTCTCCCACCCCCCCATTAAAAATGATAAGCATTTTGAATTAAAAAAAATAATGAATTTTTGATCAGTTCTAGGACGTCATGTCTGTTCATGTCTGTTACATTCATTTTAAGGCATTCTTTGGGTGAGTGTTGCGTATGTGTGGACATTTATCTGTGGAGACTGTTGGTTTGTCGTTATCAAGCTATTGTGATCACTGATGAAGTGATGTTAATTACTTAACACAAGTTCATTAAAAAGTGCCAGTAGAATGGCTCAGGTTTTGACCTGTTGTCACTGGCTGTCTGCAAAGTTGGAAACCTGTTGTCCTGCTGATTTTGTTATTAATATTAAAAATAACAGGCACAGAGCTGCTAATTGGAATAAAGTGATTAGCGAAGTTAACTTTTCTGTATTAACTGATGCAGTGGGGACACAGAGATGCAGTAGCCTCTGAAAACTGGGCTGGGACAGCTGTTAAACTACAGACAGGATTCATTAGTTGGTTTTGCTTGAAGAAGACAAAAGCAAGCAAAAATTATTAGAGGTCTGAGAAGACATGGCCTACAAAGAAAGACAAGTAGTATTGTTTATTTAAAACGAGGAGAATTAGAGAAGACATGATGAATTTTAAAATAAATAAACTTAGTTTCAGGAAGAATGCAGAACCTGATTTTGGTGGCATGAAATCTGTAAATTAGTTTGGGGACTTTCATGCCTAGAAAAATAAAGCAGAATGCAGCAAAGATGCACGTTATTAATGTACTTCTAGTCCACTTAATGCAGTATTTCAGAGCAATGCCTGACTCACTTACGGGTGTATGAAGTAAAGTATTTTCGATGCCAGTGATCCATGGATAAGGACTCATATATCCACCAGCACCTGTTTTCAAGTAGTCATTTGGTTGGGAACTCAAAAATAAATCACATGCAATTGGAAAAGGAGTCTTGGAGTTGAGGGTATTATACAATCCGATACAGGGTAAATTAGCAAATAATAAGAACTATTTGATACCCTTATAATAGCCCAAGTGTATTTTTATACTTCATTGGCAGATTGTTCTGTACATATTTTAGAATTACAATTTAGTCTTGTGTTTTAATTGTCTGTAAGAATGATAGTGATGAAAAGGAACCATCTTAAAATGTTATCAAAGAGAGGCCACTGAGATAATATTTCTGTAATCAAGTGCAGGCTGTGGTTTAACACTGACTCTACCCGTAGCATATGATCTGTAGGGTACATAATTGTGCAAAAACCTTTTCCATAATATGTGTTCATTCAAACAAATGCACTGTGGTAATGACTTTGGCCTCAGAAGAAGCTGTAAAAAGGCATTAATAAGTGTATTGACTAAGGATGGAGTGCAGGATGGAGCCTGAGTAGATCACTGAGAAGCAATAGCCTGTCCTGTAGAAGAAGGGACCTGCAGGCAGCAGCCCCTGAAAATGCAGCT
This sequence comes from Pampusana beccarii, assembly GCA_013399365.1. Taxonomy (NCBI): domain Eukaryota; kingdom Metazoa; phylum Chordata; class Aves; order Columbiformes; family Columbidae; genus Pampusana; species Pampusana beccarii. The sequence continues at coordinate 173,102 of VWYH01006327.1, read as the reverse complement.
GGGAAGCAGGGAGTCTGTGCTTTACGATATTGCAAGTGAAAGGTAGATGAAGTACAGTGAAGTGGGGATGCAGGAGGCTTTGGAAAAGACAAGGTGGTTTTGACTATACCAATGGAATTCTTCAGTTCCCGGAAACTTCTTACATTCTCCTTTGCAGCGTTTTTACAATGAATGTGAAGAGCTGGACATTAAATTTTATCTAAAATGTATGAATTGATTGTTTACATAATCACAGAATGGTTGGGGTTGGAAGGGGCCTCTGGGGATCATCTGGTCCAACCCACCTGCTAAAGCAGGTTCACCTAGAGTAGATCGCACAGGAAGGTGTCCAGGCGGGTTTGAATGTAGAGAAGGAGACTCCACAACCTCCCTGGGCAGCCTGGTCCAGGGCTCTGGCACCCTCAAAGTAAAGAAATTTCCCCTCATATTCAGATGGAACCTCCTGTGCCTCAGTCTGTGCCTGTTGCCCCTCATCCTGTCATGGAACACCACTGAAAAGGCTCTGGCCCTGTCCTCTTGATGTGCACCCTTGAGATGGAGGTCAAGATAATCTGTTTAATGAAATGTGTGTTTGTGTTAAAAAAAAGAAATAAATTCAAAAAGCACTAAATAAATAGGTACTTGCTCTCCCTAATTATTCCACTTCACTGCTAATGAAAAATGTACCTTATCTTTTTCCCACACAATTTAAGAAATCTATACTTCCCACTGACCTTTTCAGAAGGCAAGGTAATTCAAGTGATAATCTGAAGAGGGGAAAAAAGGGTTTTAAATATCCCATTTTTCAAATTAAATGGCATCTACTTGTCTCACACTCGTGGGGACACGTTTTACAGGAGATAATGAACTTTCCCGCTACTGCTGAATTAACTGAAGTTTGTTATTTCTGAGAACTGACACGTGGAGTAACTGTTCCGCTCTCTAGAGAGGAGCAGCTGAGCTTAAAGACAGTGAAGTTACTGTAATTTAAGAGTGAATTCACATGTCTCCAAAGGTCATGGGGGTTTCTCCATGTAACATTAGGGGTTAACGCATTATTGTGGCAGCTTTTCTAGTATCTGAAGTATATGCTGGCAGGTTTTCTAATTCAGAAGTGTTGACTTCAGCTGAAGCCTTGTCCGCATAAAAATGTATTGGTATTGGTAGTGTTGTTCTCACGTGGTATGAATTTTTGAGTTATGCAGCACATAATTATGGAGGAAGAGATGCAAAGCATGTTATAGTAATACTTGTCTTTGAAACCAACAGATCACCTGAAAAAGCTTCTGTTCCACAAGATATGTTATTTCTATTGAATATTACAGAAATTGAGTTCTATCCCTTTACTTTCTGTGTCTTCGGTCTCCCTGTGATAGGAAATGAGTTGTTGCAAATGAGTTTGATCTGTACATGTTTGAGATCCTTCTGTGCATGATGGGTTTTCCGGCTGCATTCTCTTTTTACTCTGTGTTCTGTGTCCTGGGTTTCCTTTGCTTTGAATTGATGTGAAGGATCAAAGGAGGTATAGTGGTACCAGGTCACCATGGAAGCAGGGCCATGGAGCACCAGAAGAAAATACCCTGGACATTCTGGGTAAAACACAGGTTAATATCAAACTGAGTCAAAATTTACAACTTGTTTGATTCAATCAAATAAGGTGAACTGCCTTGGTAAATCCAGGTTACAATTGTGGGACTTTTTTGTTTGGAGAATAAGTATCAATCTTTTTGGTATTTTTGTCTTCATTCAAACTGAAAGCAGATTCTGAAGTAGTAGGAGTCTGCTGAATAGTAGTTCCGACTTTGAGCCAGTGATTCATCCCGATTCTTTGGGTGAAATTACTATTGAAATCGCTGGCAAGTTTTTACAGCTGCTTTCCCGAACCCCTTTTAAAACTTTCTTTTTCTTTGTTGTACTGTGTAAACCACCACAGCTTACGTGCCTACCAAGTGCATTTTTATCACTGTGTTAAAAATTACAAATGTGTTGTCTCTTAAAACTAACCATGTTATTACTATAATGCTTTAATATGCATAATTAATCAATGTGAGGCAATTTGCCAGAAAGAAAAATTACATGTTTTATCCTTTTTATGCTCACTGAGTTTTGTTTGTGTTTTCTTTTTTAAATAGTGATTCCAGAGTTTATTAGTCAAGTAAATATTGCATTGGAGAGCATAAGCAAGAAGACAGTGCATCTCTTTGATGATAACCAGTTTGTAGACATTTCTAAGAAGGTGTATGATACAATTCACAACATCAGATGCTCAGTCATGATGATTCGGGTAAGTTTTTTATTTGTTCATTTAATTTTCACAACTAAGATTGTTGAGGACATCCCAGCATTTTCAGGAGAATTCGTAACTGTGTTTGTGAACGATGCCCCTAAGGTCGTATCTAGATGGACCAGATCTGAGAAATTTGGATTACAATGAAACACACATGATTCTGACTTAAGAAGGCTAGAATTGTGTAGAGTACTAGATCGGAATGTTGCAAAAAAATGTGGTTTGTTCTTTGAAATATTTATTTATGTTTGGTTTGATAAAGATCTTCATTCACTTCATTATCAATTTGTGGCTGCAAACCCAAATCTGCTGTAGCACTTCAACCTTATTTAGTAGAATGTAGGAATGGGGAGTATTTCAGATGGCCCTGATAATATCTTGTTGAAGTTTTGTCAGCTTCACACCAGAAAACTTAACAGCCTGATTTCTGTCAAGCTTAGACAATCACGATCAGTGTACTTATTGAAGTGTTCTTCCTGAAGTTCAAGAGAATACTTCAGAACAGCTCATTTTTAAAATTTGAAACAGAATTTTGTCACATGTAGAATTTCTTATAAATGTCTTCAGGATGCAAATCCCATTTCAAATGAAACAGCAACTGAGCTGCAGTATCTGCATGTTCAGCAATTTTGTTTATAAATAAAATGAAACATTAATAGAAATGTAGATACATTTTTTAAAGCAAGTTAGTCTTTTGCATTTTTTTTTTTTCAGTTGAGAGGAAACTAAAGAAACAGATTTGTCTTTTTTAAATATAAAAACATACTAGAGGCTAGCATGGCCAGCAGGGGGAGGGAGGTGGTTCTGCCCCTCTGCTCTGCTGAGACCCCCTGCTGTGCTGGTCCGGCTCTGGAGCCCACGGAACACACATGGACCTGTAGGAGAGGATCCAGAGGAGCCCCAGAAATGATCCCAGACTGGAGCAGCTCTGCTGTGGGACAGGCTGAGAGAGCTGGGGTGTTCAGCCTGGAGGCTCCAGGGGGACCTTATTGTGGTCTTTCAGTATTTAAAAGGGGCCTATAAGAAATATGGGAACAGACTTTTTAATAGGGTCTGTAGCAGTAGGGCAAGGGGTAATGGTTTTAAATTGTAAGATTTAATCTAGATTAGATATAAGGAAGAAATTTTTTACACTGAGGGTGGTGAGAGCCTGGCCCAGGTTGCCCAGAGAGGTGGTGGATGCCCCATCCCTGGAGACATCCCAGGCCGGGCTGGACGGGGCTCTGAGCAACCTGAGCTGGGGAAGATGTCCCTGCTCATGGCAGGGGGGGCACTGGATGAGCTTTAAAAGGTCACTTCAAACCCAATCTATTCTATGATTCTAATATAGAAATACTAGTGAATCATAAAATATTGCAGTGTATAAGTTAAACAGTTTCACTGGTAATTAAGATGTGCAAAATTTTTCAAATGTCTCATCCTTATCGCACTTCTCAATTATGACATTGTTTATATACTGAAGAGAGATCCTGAAACATACAGCGTCTTGCCCATAGCAGGAAGAGTTTACCTGAGTTGGATTTCTCTGGCAAAACACACCAGATTGAGGCCAGTCCTCTGGTAGATCTTTTGATTGGTTCCTGTTTCAGTGAATATGGGCTAAGAGCTTTGGTTAGGACATCCTTTTTTTTTCTAGATCACTTAAACTTCATTTAATACCAGCATTGCTCATACCACCTTCCCTTAGTGACTCAGGGACTCTTGTTTTTTTTAAGATTACAAAGTTGCATCTCTCTTTTCTTCAGTAAGATTTGAGTCTTCAATATGTTCGGTGTTCTTGGGCTTGAACTCCAGGTGATTATGAGTGATTATTCCTTCATGAAGTTCTTCATTTTTGGGGAAATGTGCTGAGGAGTGTAACAAAGTTTCAGTGAGTCTCTATGAAGAGTGGGCATTGTTCTGCAGGAAACTCCGAGTGTATTCTCTTACAGTCCTCTGTGATGTGTATGTTGGCAGTCACTCAAAAAGGAAAAAGGATATTATATGCCCTGTACATCTTTGTGAAGCGTAAGTGGAAAATACTTTGATCTGAAGAGACTGTTCATATGCATAACACATAGGAAGTTCACTGTGTATGTGTACTATGTAAGCTCATAGTGCATCTGTAAAATCCTAAGTCATTGCACACCTAAATGGACAGTATTGATACGAAGTTTTCTAGCAGTGCCATCTTCCACTTCTGCTTTGCAAGTGTGATTTGACAAAGCAAGAGAAAAAATCGTCAGAAATTACCTCATTGCTTGTACTGTGGGTAGCAAAGAGCAGATACTCAGCTGCCTCCTCTGAATTGAACAAGTTAAGACCAGTGGGATTAGAGCTTTCTTCCACCTGTACTGAGCTTTATCCTAAACAATGTATGTGTTTGCATTAGGGTTCAGTGTGGCTTGAAGTGTGTTCAGCTGTATTTGAATGTATTCAACAGCCCAGAAGTTGCAGAGTCCTGACTAAAGCTCAGGAGATTTTAAGGAGTGTGGGGGGGGGAAGAGTCATTAAAAATGACATGTGTGCAGCTTTCTACTTAATGAATCCCTTTATTCAAACACTGGCATGAGAGGGGTTTCTTTTGAGGTTTGGTGAGATGATAGTCAGCTACTGCACCATCCTTTAGAGGTACTGACTGCCAGCACAGAGAGACTGCTGAGGAAACCCTGGCGTTTAAGTAAGGATGTACTTGCATTCTGAATTAGATACATTCCAGACAATGCCAGTTTCATTTCAATCTGCCTGTAAGAAGCTTTAGTAAATATAATGGTTATTCAGACATATGCTGTTACCACAGCAGCCAAGGTGAGGAAATAAAGATACTCTGTGGACAGCTTATAGGGGCTTACTGATACAGTGCCAGAGAACAATGCATTGCTGATTACAGACTGAATCAGGGAAAGAAAGTGTTGATCAAAATATAATAGAGAAATGTAAATTAGAAGGACACTGATTCACAGGGGACAGTTTTTCAACATTAGAGTAAGAGCAGAAACTCTCGAGATCAGTTCCTTGGGGAGTGTTTCAAACATGTAATTACACAGTGTGTTTTTAAAAATACTGTAAAATGCTGCCAAATACTGTTGTTAATGCAAATTATTAGATATGCTTTTCAGCGTCCAAGCTTAGCCGTAGATACATAAAACATTAATTCCAGTCCTGTAGGGATAATGTGAATAATACTTGAGAGCAGCTAAATAGTGGAAGATGTGCTGCACTCATGAGCTGTAGTAGAAATGCCGCTGGAACTGCAGGATGTTCCCTTAAGATGCTTTTCATGGTTTCACTTGCAAGGATTAATTCATCAGTGATAGTTGTTGAGTTGGAATCGTCGGATATTTGATCCAGGGTGTATAGGTGCATGTGCTTATTAGTGTCCACGTTCCTCATTCCTTTCTTTTCCTCTTGAAGCATCTGATTTTTGTTATATTGTAGAGGCATTGGGAGCTTGATTTTGCGCAGGAATATTTGGACATTATCTGGATAGTGTTTTAATCAGAATATTGCTGTTATGGAAGTAGATTAGGGTAGATAGTAGAATTAAAGACAAGAATTCTGCCATGTGAAATACGTGGAAAAGTCAGAAAGAAACACATTGACAGTTTTTGAGACAGTACATATTAAATATTGCATAATATTAAGACTGATGCTGGAAAAAGGGAGCCTCTTTATGAAAATGTAGTTTGTTGGACAACGTGAACAGCTGGATTGAAGTAATAGGTAATAATATCCCATTAAGATATTAAACACAGTAGAAAGTGGTAATGACTTCAAGTGACTGATAACCAGTGATAGATGAAGCAGTAATAAAGTCATCCTAGCAGAAATACACCAAGAACAGTAGAAAAGAATTCACCAAGTCCAAGTTTCATGGAATTCTTTGTTTTTATTGGAGGATAGACAAGTAAATTGCTATGAGTTTTCCAGAGAGGAAGAGGAGAGCAAAATACTGGCAATACTCTATTCAACATGCTTTTGCTACTCTTAGGTTCATGGAAGCAGTGAATGAGGAACCTGTGTTCCCTAATCTTATGAGAGTTGGAAAATGTATATTGACATTTTACTTCTTAGGTGACACAGTTCATCATTTTGATGCATTTCTTAAAAATCCTTTCTGCTGAATGTGTATTCTGTGTGCTCTTCCGTTCAGAATTCTGGCATGGAGACTATAGGTTCCCTTGGATTTTATGATGTTTACAGTGTTAGGTTTTTGGAATGTTTCTTTTGCAGATGGTGCCTTTATTACTGTTGAGCAGCCATTCTCTGCACCATGTTGTACGTGATCTCTACCCCCAGTGTCCCTCCAGGGACCATTTTGCTTTTCTGTTATACTAGATACTTTTATTTCAGGTAGATCCTCACTACATCCCCATTCCATTCCTTATCTTCCCGTTTCTTTATCTAATAGTCTTTTACTGTGGCTTTAAATTTCCTTTGCAAAATCAGCCTCTGTTTAGCTATAGTATGACCCTTTTAAAAATGTTTTGTCTGCCACAGAATACCCTTGGGATAGGTTCCCCTTTTCTTCTTTTGTTGGTTGCAAATTCTGGGTAGGTTTTCATTCTATTTTAAAGAAATGTAACAGTTCATCCATAACAGAGCTTGTAAGCTCTTCAGTACACTTGATTTCTCTCAGTAAGCGTCTTCGATCTCTTGTATCCAGCAGAGTTACAGGAATTTTCAGAACAAGAACTTCTCAGAAAGGGAGATAGCAAGTCATGAAAACCTCCCTATGATCCTGCTTTTCTCTGAGCCAGTTAGTAAGTGTCTAGTTTGAATTCTACCTTTGCTTTTATTAACGTCAGAATTACCCTACACATACAGGATTTTCTCTCTGTTTTTGCCTCTGTAGGAGCAATGAGTTAGATCCAGTCAGATGGAGCATACATGAATTGAACCTCTAAAAGCTAGAGAAAACTAAGGAAAGCAGGGAAGCATTTGAGAAAAAAGGCATTTACTACAGTCTTATAATAGAAATATATATTGGGAGGTTTGTTAAATACCCTTTTCTTCATTTTTTTCTACCCTTCACCAGTTGCACGAGAGGAAGAGCTTCTGAAATGATAGTTAGCAAGCCAGCTGGACTCGCATCTCTCATTTTCTTGCCATTTCTGACTTAATTTGGTCAGAGCTGACCTTTCCTTCCCTCAGCTCCTTGTCAGCTTCCCTGGCAGAAAGCGGGAACTTCCTTGTGTGTTTTCACTTGTGCTCCCTTATGGACTGGGCTTCTGGTATAAACACAGTTAGGACCTGTTATGTTGTCATCTTTTTTTAACCAGCAGAGGATTTTCTTCCCTTGTTATTTAGGAAAAAACACACTCTATGCTCGTTGTTAGCAGGCAGATGTTCCCATGCCCTGTCTTTTTCAAAGGGTGCTTTCATTGCTTGTTTTGTCAGTCCTGTCATCCAAAGATTGATGTATCTAGATGCAGTGTGACTGAAAAAGGATATAATATCTAATGTCCTTTAAAAAAGAACCTACAAGAAATGCCTGCTGCCTGGTAAAGATAGTTGGTCACCTGTTCCTTTTCCAGGTTTTTATCCCCAGTCACATATCAGGTGTCATGTCTCAGGCAGAGGGAGGGAGACAGAAGACGGAAAGTGGGCAGTAACCCTTTCAATCTCAGACACGGGAGTGGAAGCCCAAGCACAGGTATATAATTATATCACCCAAGGAGGGATGGTCTTTCTCCCACATTTCGGGTCCCTCAAACCATTGAATTAGAGTCAGCAGGGTAGTTGGAAAATGACAGATGTGNCCCCCCCCCCCCCCCCAAAAGAGAAACTATTTGGCTTTTCTGGCTTTTGTGCTTCTACATTCCTGCACTTCCAGACTAACTATTCTGACTGTTCAGTTCATTGTACGTCCTTCTGACTGCTGCCCCTGCTCCCATGATCCAGCCTTTTGCTCAGTTTTTACAGGGAGATTTCTGATTTTAAATTCGGTGTTCTTTTTACCTATAAAATAAAGTGGGTAGGAAAGTAAGTGCCCACTTCATCCTCATATGTGCAATTCCAAAATTGTCCTTTTACATCTACGTGTTATTTCTAAATATAGAAATATGTCCTGTAGTATAGGAGTGTCAGAAGCAGCTGTCCTCTTCTAAGCAAGAATATGTAGAGTTTTCATGTTGTTTTGTGTGTATGTTGAAGAAGTAGACTCTTTCTCTAATTGCATGCATAAACATATGAGAAAGCACTTGATGTTGCATACAGGTCTGACGGTGAAAATTTTCCTTCATCACCGAAGCAGCAGCCATCCAGGTGACTCTAGATATGAGTAAATGGCAGTAAGTGCTTAGAAGGACTGTCAGTAACTCATCACTTGGATAGCACCACATTAAAGCACATAGTTATTGTGTGTTAACACTTATTACTTTTTTTTGTGATTTGAAATTGTTTTGAACTATTCAGTATTTCTCTTTTTGTCTAAAATATTGTGGTTAACTGAGCCTTCTTTCTAAACCAAAAATACCGCAGTCTCTTTTGAACCAGAACAGAAGGAAGGGACTTCAGGAGATGATCTGGTCCAACCTCCTGTTGAAAGCAGAGTGTTATGGCAGGCCTTGGTGAAGCCAAGTCTGACTTTCCTGTCTGTTTTTTTCGGTTTTGTATTAGTGTTAAGACAGTAATAGAGAACAGTTGGGGCACACAGAGCAGTAGTATGTGGTAAATCTTATTTATAAAAGCAAGCTTCTTGCTACATTGCATGCAACTACTAGATTATAATACTTTTACCATAGTTTTGCTGTGTTTATGGCTGTTTGTTTACATTCAACATATGACTTTATGACCCATCTTCTATTTTTTATTCATTTTACAGTTAAAAAATGTAATTTTCTTAAATCTCCCTTAGGTTTCCAGTTTCTAAAGTGTCAGCTAATGGGAAAGGTGTTGTGTTTTTTTTTAAAAAAAGAAATTTAAAAAAAAAAGGCTTTATGGGTATATATAGACAAAACCAGTGAATGATGTCAGAAACACTGATACAGGGACCAGTGGTGAAAGGGTCAGCTGCATACGGTATCCATTACAGAGAAATGTGCAATTATCTGTCCTGGCAAATCTGCATTGTCTTCTGCCCAAGCTGTACAGCCTTAGGCATCATGCAAAGCTGTGAGTTAAGAACTTTTCAGCAGCAAATTGCTACATGGCTTATCATCAAAGTCTCTTAGTGCTGGGATTACTGATTCAGGGAGAGAAGCCAATATGCTTCGGACAGAAATGGATGACATGAACAGTTTTGACTTACATAGTACTTTAAATTTCAGTTTTTCCTAGCTTAGGGATAAAATTATATTGCAACTGTGTCACATATGCTTATATTTTTAATTGTTCTTGAAATTACCCCTCTCTTTCAGGAAGACAGAACTTTCCAGAAAGATTTGGTAGCTCTAGTTTAGTGGCTCATTAGAAACTTAAGCACAAAGCAGCATTTCTTCTGGAACACTAAAATCTTTGCTGAGGGTTTGTTTTTTGTTTTTGATTTTCCTTCTAGCAAGGAAGTGTGATGTGTGTTCTTTCCTTGCCATTTGGTGCTGCCTGTCCAATATAAATTGTGTTCCCGGAGAAATTGAATGAATATTATTCTGTTAAAAGGGAAGGACTGAATTTCTGGAACTAAAACTGGGAGACCAGTGAAAGTGTTACAAATCACAGATACTCTATTAAAATATGCATCCTGCCACATGGTTCAGTGGAGTATGAGAAATGCAAGCCTGGAAATGGAGGCTGAAGTCTCTCAATAGTCTTAATAGCTCAGGCTATGGTTCTGAATCTGAAATCAGCCCTGTCAGTGCTAGTGCCAGTTCTGGCGCAGAGATCTTCATTGCTCAGTGTTAATCTGGCCATAGATCCCCTTTACTAATCATCATCATCATCTGTACAGCCTGTGGCCTAGTTGAAATTCTCAATTGCCATTATTTTCACTGTGGAATCATTTACCTGGTAGGATGGACTTCTTTTTGCATGATGCAGAAAAGCAGTGAGGTACATTACAAATGTATTCAATATGTAATCAGATTTCAAAAATGTAATAGTAATTCTCTGCGTGCTAGATTGTGATCTCAGTTTTGCTGCCACAAATACGGAGTAGCAGTGCTGTGGTCAGTGTCGTTTTGTGCTTTACAGTCATGTAACAGTGGAGGATCTGGTCCTGTTGTCATGCATGTCCTTGCTGATGTAGCAATGTGACAGAGAAAACGTTTGCGATAAATTATTTATTTAACCCTGAGTACTTCTCTTGGTTTACATTTTTATAACTCCTTAGTTTTCCATAGGTGTACTTGAGTTCAGACTTTGCTGTTAGTGATACCTTCCTCTGTTGTTTATTGTATTTTTGTTTAAATGGTGGCTTGGAAACTTGAATCACGCTAGCTTATTTTCTTGAAAGTGCTCATAGAGTTGGAATGCAGAGTCGATGAAGGCAGATGGGCATACCAAGTAAGGAGGAGGAGTAGTAACAGGGGAAACTAACTCAGAAAAAAACCTTGAAAGAAAATTCATTGGAGAATTAAAAAAAGAAAATCCTCTGCTGAGCTACTGAGCTTCATAAATGGAAGATGGTATTTTTAAGTACTGCTTACCTGAAAAGATTTTGTAGAGGCTGACAAACCAGTTGCTTCCTAATTACAAGAGAACCTCTGGGAGTTGCTGCCTGTTCTTAGAGCAAAGAGACGCTTCGTTATATTCAGTGTTAACAAAGTAAGTGTATATTGATACTGCAGTGAAGTGTGTTGCAGCAGGGGAGTACTGTGCATCGTCTAGTGCATGGGTTGTGTTGAAATTGCAGCTTTAGAGCACCATTTCTTCAGCATAACCTAGCTATTAGCTTTTGAGGCCCTCTTGCTATTTACTATGCCAAGTACTTTAGTTACTAGGAAATCTGGGCAGTATCTAGCGTAAAACTAGTTTGTTATTAAAAGGGCGTTATTACCTTGCTCTCCATGAAGTAGTCTGCATAAAATAATTATAGATAATATAATAAAACACAGTTATTCAGCAAGTTGGACAGAATTCTCTCTGAAAATCCTTTTTTCTAGACAAAGTCAAGCATGAAACAGTGCATGAGAAACCGCCGTATGTGCCAATTTGGTTAGCCTGTGGAATGTACGAAATCTGTTACAATGCTAAATTCACCTACAAAAATAGTAACAACTTCCATGTTATGATACCACAAAGCATATCCATGTGAAGTACTGAGAATAAAGCTGGTAACTATCTAGAGTGAGGCAGTGGCAGCTTGGGGATGCACACGGGTATGGTGACATGTCCCTGAGAATGGCTTTGTTGGCAGATGACCACCTTAGTTAGCTCCCTTGCACCCACAGCAGCTGGTGGCCCTGTTCCAGTAACGGCGCATCCCCTTACTGCAGTGTCATCGCGTTTTCTCTGTTGGGATCACAGCCAGTGCAGGTAGGGGAATATCATCATTCTTCTAGGGGCCGGGAATTAACTGGCTGACTCTGCGTAGTCTTGCAGTGAGGGCCATGTTCTTGACAACACTAACTGGTGTCAGAGCCAACGGGATAACTGACATCCATTGTTCTTCCACCTTTATTTGTTGCGTTAATCATTCCACTGCCTGCCTCTTGCCTTCTTCATAATTGGTGTGTCATTTTTCATTGAGGAAATGAGATAAGCAGATGTCAGACAACTCTACGTTCTTTGTGTTTGTTGCTGATGTGCTATCAGAACGGGAGTTCGGTCCCTTTTGCCTTAATGAGAAACCAGGCTGGCATCCCACCTGGTCGTGGCACACTATGCCACGTCTGCGAGTTCTGCCGAGCCCACAAGGTTGTTCTGTCAAATACACTCTGACCGTGTTCATGAGTTTGTGGAAGCTGGATTCCAAATGTGTAAAAAAACAAATACGAGGCTTCTTTAATATTCAGCAAATAAAGAAGAGAACTGAATAATTGTTTGCTGTTTCAATGAGGAAGAGCTAGCCCCACCAAGCAGAGGTAGATTTGTAGCACACAGTTACGTGCATGAAGTGATGTGAGATCCCCCGCAGTGCCCTGGACCTGTGTAAGTGCAAAGCTCAGTCTGGCTGGTCGGTGGCCAACAGATGAAACAAGCTTGTCACCTCAGTAAGCGAAGCCAGGAGTGGAACTGGGTCCGATTTCAAGCAGAGCAGCACCAGCGCAAATTGTGGCTTTGTTTGCCAGTGTTGGGGTTTGTGGACTAATGACTTACTGAAATAGAGCCAGTCCCCAGCAGAGATGAAGACTGAAATTGTGTCGCCTAAACTTAGGCTTCCCTTTCCACTTTACTGTTGCATTCCATTAATATAGACTTAAGCCTTGCATTTTGCAGCTTCCACCATCTAAGGCTCGACTGCTTGATTTGCTCTTGCTCTTTATAGGAAACTCACAGATTGGAAAGCAGATGACTCGCCCTAGTTGCCTTTTAACTGCGGAAAGGATGTGCATGAAGGGAGTTATTTTTTCCTGAATGAAAATATTATCCTGGCTGATAGTGTTGCTGCTTTATTGTTAGTTTTGGTTGGGTTTTTTTGGTATATGAAGTTGCACCATGCGTTTGTAGCACATACTAGCTTTATAATTCATAGGACTGTTTTACCCTTATAATATGATCATGTTTCTCTACTGGTGGAGTTAAATACAGATGAAATCTTAGGCTGCTTTTAGTTCATCAATAAAAACATTCATTTTCTCCTGATACATTTCTCTTCTAGAAAATAAGTAGCAAGTATTATCTGTAGCCTGGATATTTAGAGATGCAATGATTCACTCTTAACACAGTCTGTAGAATTGCCACGTAACGCAGAGGTTGGGCAGGCAGCTTTTGCCAGGAATAATTGGCTTCTAGGCTGTGATACATCTCTGCTCCTGTTTTCTTTATTCTTGGGTATGTTTATGAGCTCAGAGATTTATCTGCCACATAGGGAAACAAAAAAAAAATTTGAGAACATTATTAATTGCAAAAAAAATACCATCCTCCACAAAGAGAAAGTAAAAATACAGTTGAAATTCATGTCAGGGACCATCCAATGCCCAACATGAATAGCTTACCATGAAAACATAGGATAGTATTCTTTGAACAGTCACTTTGCTGTGTGCAGGCATAGCTATGCGTTGTCCTGCCTCACATCGTATTTTTGTTTGTATCCTCTGCTTTTCTTTTCCTTCCCCTCCTTTTTTTCATTCCTTTTCCATTTTTCCTGCTGTTACCTTACAGTTTGTCTCATGTTGTTTATACGTAGATTTGCTTCTCATGCCTGATACTAAGGTAGTGTAAGAATTGTCTTTTGTAACGCATGAAAACTGGAATTCCCACAGGGTGCCAGTCTCTTTGGGAAAGGGTAACTAATGCATGAATTATGATTTTTATCTTGGCTAAAATAAATACTCAACGTATGAAATTTAAAGATACAAAGCTATGTATGGAAATCGTATAATACAGTAATCCGATTCAAAAATTCTTGTTGGAAGTGGGGACATAGGCGTTAAAACTGCCTTGACATATGGATGCAGATTAGAAGATGGATGTTTAAATACAATGTTTAAGGCCCAGAGACCCATGTTCACATGCCCTGAAGCCTACCTCAGTCTTTGTACTTGGTATCTACACACCAGGAAAGTCATTTGAGCTAGGCAAGAGGAAAAAAATGGCACCATGAGTTTAGTCCACCTCAGCCTCCTCTCCAGAGTTGAATTCACGACTCTGCCGTGCCTTGCCATACCAAGCAAGGGAAGCGCTGGACAAACCAGGACGGGATCCAGAATAGGCCAAGAATGCAATTTAAAACAGGTGGAATTTTAGTGAAAATACTGTCATCCTCATGATTAGTAGTTTCCATTCTCTCCTGGGCCAGATGACTTTGCTAAAGGCTTCAAAGAGTAAAGGCAGTTCTGTAGCCTAGTACTATGCTAAAATCAGGAAACTGTGGCAATTACTTTGCTTGAAGGTCTGGCTCTTTATTACTTTGTATGAGAGAGAAATAGGAGTTTGTTGATAAAGTATTAAAACAGGGAAACAGATAAAGGCTGTTCCAGCATTGTGAGCAGCAGACGTCATTTACCTATCTCAGCCTGTATCTGGTCTCCATGTGGTCCCCTGGCGTGGCAGCTCATTGAGCATCCATGACTAGTAATTTCTTGTCTTTTACCTTTTTCCTCCCTAGTTGGAATTGGATTTCTTATTTGTGAAAGTAAGCTTCCTCCCTCGTTTCTTTTAAATCTTGAACTTTCAAGTCTCTCAGACTCATCCAGGTGTTTGCACCTGATTCAGTTCCCTTCTCTGTTTCTCATATTGCCTCTATCTGTATTAGAATACTATACTAGAAAGCTGTGACTGGTTTAAAAACAAGCAATTAAAAATTAGTAAATAGCACTGTTGAGTTTGTCTGAAAATGTAATGCACTGTATCTGAATAATGTGTCATTATCTGATTCCTAGTGTATATTTAGCAAGTCGGGGTGTTTTTTCATGCTGTCTTAGTAATTAACAACAGTAAATCTTCTGCACTGCATCAAATAAGTGCTCCTTAATATCCATACTGCTTGCATATATACGCATACTAACATATTAGTATTTCCGTTTAAAAAAAAGATACAAAACCACACAAGTTTAAACCAAATCAATGAGTTACTATGGTTTTTGTTTAGGGTAAGAGAAAATTTTAGAGTTTGAAATGATTGAAATCGCTCTGACTAGTTCACTGGGTGTCTGATCAACTTTGAAATTAAGACAAATCAATTTATATAAATGAATTAGAGTGTCATTTATGTGATTATTGTTTTCAAAGTCGATTTTCCTGTATGAATCAAGGATCTATGACTCATTATATGTAAGATCTATTTTTAAAGTTTGTTTTTTATATTACATTAAATATTGCAAGTCCCATTCTAAACTTCCAAGCAGTAATAATTCCTACTATATTTTAACAGTAGTGTTCTGCTTGAATGAAGAATTTCACACAATGACTGTTGGGAGGTTTTTCATCTATTTATTTCTCAGGATTTACACCATCTAATCAGAATTAAAGTGTCATTCCTGTATATATTGTTTTGTATGTAAATTTCTCATTCTTGTAAAGACCTTACTTGTGCTCTAACAGCAGGTATTCTGTAGTGTGATCTGTGCATGACAAGCTATCTTTGATTTGAAATAAATGTTTTAGTAGCAGTGTTTACAAACTTGAAGCTTTTATAATATTTGCTTCACTTTCCTTCACGTCCAGTTGAAGCACAGTGCTGCTCTCTTGGTACTGTTTCCTGTGCACATTGGGATTAACTTCAAATAATTCCCAATGTTCATTTGTCTGACCTGTTCTTGGAAACATCCTTTGTTACCTTGAGAAAATTCTTCCTAAATCCCCCCCCATGTTTCCTTTCAGCAGCTTAAGGGCTGTCTCTTCCTCCTTGTTTTCAGTATACTTCAGGAGTGTTTCTTTCTGTATCATGCTCATCCTTGTTGCAGTCCTTTTCTTCGGCTGGTTTATCTCCCTTTGGGAGTGCAGTGCCCAGCACCTGAGACAGGACTTCCAGTGGAGCCTCAGCTCTGAGCTGAGTTGGCAGCTTATTTCTTAGGGCTTGCTGACCCTGCTCCTGCAGATACTTGTAACAATCTGGTTGCCTTTATTTTCAAGAATGTGACTTGACTGACAGGCTGCTTCCTGTTCAGCCTCTGATGCACTGTAATTCTTAATGCTTTTCTGTAGAACTCCTGCTTAGCCACTTAGTTCCCATCTCTTACTTGTATAATGGACTTTTCCTGCCTAAATTCAGTACTTTGCATTTGTTCCTACTGTGCTACCTCATTCTCAGTCCATTTGTCAAGATTCTGTTACATTTCAACACTGGTTTATAATCACAGTCTCTCAATAATTTGGTATCATTACAGATTTAGTAAGCCCACTCTGCTTCATTGTACAAAGTTTTTATGAAAACATTTGGCTTAGTGCAGATGCCTCTTGAATTCTACTTGATAAATCCTTTCATTTTGTTGGACAGATTTTGATAACTATTTTGGAGTATATTTTTTAGCCAGTTATGTACAAACACTATCAGAGGTTCATCTGGAACCTGTTTCTCTACCTTACTTAAAAGAAGATCATGTGAAAGCTTACAGAAACTTCTGCTGCTCTGCCCACAAAAGGGCATTCATTATCTCATCAAAGAAGCAAGTTTGATTGTTTTACCATGATGTATTCCTGATAAATCCGTGTTTGCTGTTACTCAGCTTGTTTGCTTTCATGTTTTCTTTTTTCTTTCTTTTAGCAGCAAGTGTCATCAAAGCACATTGTGTTCTCTCTGTATAAAGATTGGCGCTGATGAAGAGACTGCTCTGTATGGCTTTTCCCATTTCGTAGAAGCATAAGTTCTGCTTCATATTGTATTCTGTTTTACTTAAAATACAGGTTCACCCAGTTCACAGGACAGACATCAGTTGTTCTACTGCCTTATGTTTTGTGAGTTGCAAATTAATACGAATGAGCAAACTACTATTCATGTCAGAGACTTAAGACTTTGAAGTGTGTTTAGTTTATTCATGAAAGGTGTATAGCTTTGTCCTTGCTGACCCACAGCTCTTGTTTATGCAGAAAACATACTAGGGCCCTGTTCTCACCAAAGCTTTTGGCGGCCAGTAATTTAGAATGAAAGACCTCAGTGAAGTTGGTGAAATTATGCACATGCTACAAGTTGGAATTTGTGTGCATTACAAACCTTTCCTCTGTTGAGATACCTTTGCCGTCCCATCAGCTGTGTTCTGTAATGCCCAAAGCTGCATTAGTTTATCAGGGAAATTTGTCCTCATTGCCAAAGTTAAACTTTTTCAGGACATTTAAAACCAGATCTGGTTTTAATACTTAACTGACTGTGAAAGGGTTTTACTGAAATTACTAATGTGCCTGAGCACTTTCCACAAAACCTTGAAGTTATGGATGCACAGCAGCAATGATGAATCAGATGAATTTCATTAATACTTTTCTAGCAATTATTTATCAAATGTTTGGAGTTTTTTTCTCATGAAAAAAGTCATATTCTATTCTGTTCTAGTAAGAAATACTTTTTTTTTCTTTCTTTTTTTTTTACTTTTTAAAAATCCATTGCAATGAGGTAAAAATATTGTTGATCAGCTCCAGTTACTGATTGAATTTAGGCTGGTTATGGTGAATTCGTGTTTAGATTTGTTAGTTCTTGCTGTTCGCTTACTGTTCAAGTCAGATAATGCCGGAGATCTCTGAAAGGCCGATTTCACCTATGCAGCCAAGCAGGATTTTATCGAGTTCCCGTTGGCTGCAGTAATTCTGCTTTTTATGTACCTTAGTTAAAAATAAGGGAGGTGGAGTTTTATGGCTCCAGGATGAGCATTGAGCGCCTCCAAAATTCCCTGGTTGTTTAAGCAAATGCACTCTGATTCATAGCAGCTAGAATAATTGGAGTATTAGAAAATGCAGCCTACAAGAAAAATACCAAATGAGTTAGTCCTAATTAGCCCAGTGAATAGAGCAACAGAAAGGGAAAGAGCAGGGAAAGGTATGATAGCCATTTTCAATTGCATACAGTGTTGTTGCACAAGAAAGGAGAAAATCTGTGCTCCATGTTCATAATGAATACAAAGAGAATAAGCTCTGACTACACAGGGGAAGATTCCGTTTAGACATTAAGAAAAAAGATTTTTGTAAGGAAGATTTTGCTAAATTTTCATAGATAGGAAGGATCTTGTGTCTGTGTTTGTGCCATTTTCATCTGTGGCAGTCTGTTTGTAAATGCCAGTTATGTTGGTTATCTCCCCTTCCATTTCACGGGCCAGCAGAGGCTGGCAAAGATGCATATTGTGAAAAAATACGCAAAGGGAAAATACCGAACCGAGTAAATTTCTAATTGGATGTGTTAGAGTTGGAGGGGCATATTCCTTGCTGCCTTGTTTCACATAACTTTGTCACGAAACCTTTCCAAATGAAAGAAATTATTTCGCATACAAACCCAAGAATTGTCCATGGACTGTTAAATTTATTATTACAGTAATAACAGACAGTGTACATGTAACTAAACAGCTGTTGTTGTATGATTCTCTTTAGCACCTATAAAAATTACACAAAATCATGTAATAAAGAATTTGTTCAGAAACAAGACCCGAAATAGTGTTCTCTGAGGGCTGGTTGAGGGAGGTGTTTAATTTCGCTTCACTTGGGAAGCCTACTTGGTAATAAAGGCTATCAGCCTCTTAAAGCAGGACCAAATTACTGATTTGTGACATGAAGGCTGGTTTGCACAATGATGTGCTTAATGGGTTATTTAGTTCCATGTCAGCTGGCACTGATCACTCAGTTGAACAGTTATTGGTCACTGAGTGACTAAATGTGGGTGGATGCTTGTTCTGGGCATCAGACGCCTCTTGATAATTGAAAGCAGGAATGAAAGTAATGGCTACGCGATTCATGGCTAGGGTCATTTGATTTTCTCTTAGTGTCTGGGAGGAACATCTGCTAAAACTGAGAAGTTTGTACTTCAGCAATAAGTCGTTGGTGGGAATGCGTGGGAAGGGTGACGGTAGTGCTACCTGCGCGTTCAGAAGTGGGCTGTGCATTACATTCTCTATTTGTAAAATTATGCACAAATTTCTGATTGACAGGCTCATTCTGTGTTCTGTGTTTTAGGATGATATATTTTACTTTCAGGTCAGATAGTAGAGAAGGGTCGGTTGAGACTGAAGAAGACTTGCGCGAAGGTTGAGGTTGTAGATAATAATTTCATCTACTCCGGTCTGAGAAGTGTACTTATCATTGGCAGTCTTTTGCTAAGGCATTTATTAATCTATCCAAGGGAGTCATTTTGTTAATATTATCTTTTAACGTGATTCATTTATCAGTTTGTTCTTCTGGCCTTTTTTAAAAAATAGGAAACGTGAATTTTTGAAGAATCAAAATATAAATCATCTGGTTGCCTTTGGAGTTAGCCAGTCCGACAATAATGATGTTTTAGACTACTTCTAATATGTATGGATGTGGTACAGAAAACTTGTTCTTTTCTCTTTCCATTTTCAAATGTTCAAGTCGTGTTTAGAAATTAAGTCTGCTGTTTTAATCACAGCTATGAAATTGGTGGGCCGGATCTCATTTACCTTAGAAAGATTACTGGGAAAAGTCAGAACAGCAGCTGAATTAGCTTTTCAGTATCTGTTTCCAGACAACTTTGGAAACATTTCCGTTATAAATTAAGTGTCTTAATTGGCTTCCCACTAGATGGAGCAAATGCGGAAACAGGGAATACCTTTTAGATAAGCGAAACAACAAATCATTTTATTAAAAACTGTTGTATTCTTGTTGATGATTGTCTGAGTTTAAAATGGAAGCCCCTCAGCCACGTGGTGAAGTTTTCTACCTAATAAGAATAAGCAAAGGATATGCTTTACATGGAGCTATATATTGGTTGTCATTGTTTTAATGGAGTGAAGACAAGGACTTTGCTTGCAGCAAAGGAACATAATTGTAATAGCTATGTTTGGTCGTATTTTCTGTTGGAGTTACTTAGTGTTTTAATTATTTTTAAAGAATTCGTACCAAAAAAGTGCTGCCTTGAAATGAAATATCTGGGAAAAGTAAACAAGCTTTCAGGTTCCCAGGAGAGTCTTCAGGGACCTGGTAAAAATTTGTACTTCTGAAATCTCAGTTTCTTTTCTAATCCTGCTCATTTTGTAAGAAACTGCTACCTCTATTATAAACCTTACCTTCCTTGTATCTTTTGACCCTTACGGTTATGATACCATTACTAGTTGTGATTTTTCATGCAACTTTCAAGTTTCCTTCAACTTTTGAGTTTTAAAGGTGTGTTCAGTGGTTTTACAACAGCATAACTAGGTCAGTATTTTCAGGAGTAGAACTCTCTTCAAATTGTTCTTGGCAGTATGCAAGAGTGGCATAACTACAAAGTGCCATCGGTGTTCCGAGGGCTACGACAGAACTTCAAGAAAGGAAAGAATGAAAACAGGGCTGAAATATAGGTTTCCAGCAAAAGAGGTGTGACTTTGGGTAGAAAATAGCTGCTAAAACTCTCTGTGCCAACTTAATCAGCTGTGACAACTTCACAGTTTGTACTTTAAAAGCATGTTCAGAAGGCAGGTCTCAAAAATTTAAACTTTTCCATTACACCCCCCTGCTCACATGCTTTCTGTCTCCCGGGCTGTTTATTGAGAAGACTGTTGTCCTAATGTATGCTCAGTGTGAACTGAAAGCAGGAATTGTCACATGAAGTGAAGCTATTGATCTGTCCAGCTGTTCCTAGTGGTGATTAATCTTACCTTTTTTGTCTTAAACTCCTGGAGTGGAATATTATAATTTGGCTTATTGTTAAATGAGCAAACTAAACCTTCTAGCATCCAGAACTAACAAGGTAACTTTTACGCGATACTATGAGCTCACAGCATTTATTATTTTTCAAACATCAGCTGTTTATCACCTGTATTTGAAAATGACCTATCTGTAACGTCTACAGGCTGTGGCAGGATGATGATTTTACTATTACTTGGTGACTAATTCCTTGCCAGCAGTTGGTGACAATATTGCTAACAAAGACAGAGTTTTGACCTCTGCTTTAATTAACCATTTTTTAGCTTTATGTTCATAATATCCCAAGTAATGTGGTGTGCAAAAGGTGTCATTTTAAGGGAAGTGCCAAGAATAGATTTCAATAATAGATGTATGATCATTTTTAATGACAAATAAGGGGGATGGTATTTGCCGTAGATTGAGATGTCACAATATTGACAGTTTAAGAACATTGGATTTTAATTTGCCCTTTATAATGTGAGTTTTCATAGTTTTCAAAATAATTGCTTTTAGCAAAAACTTGAAAAGTGCTTTTAGTGAATAGATAGCAACAATTATAGGAGTTTCTTACTAAATTAATCTGAAAAATAGGTACTGCTTGCAGTTTCTTGTTCTCCCTCTAGTGCATCAAAACTCTGGCAGCCTGTCATCTGGCAGAATTAAGCGTGGAATAACGATGGTATTGTGACTAATACACAAAAATATCAGACACTAACTAAATATTTGCAGAGGGCCCATTTGTGACACATTTACCATAGTTTGTTCCACTGACTGACAAGCTGCTTGACATGATAAGATTTTCGAAATACTGGCATTAGTCAAATGTCCAGAGTAGAATAGATAATCTCTTTAAACCCATTGTGTTCTCAGTGAAGAACATAATAGACAAATTCTGATCCTCCCAGTCCATAGAAGCCGTTCACTGCTGTGGTGTTTACATTCCACAAATAACTCTGCAGTGCTGTAATAAAGACATCACCCATCAACTTAACTCCTGTTAAGGTGTTAGTCTGTGCTGCATTTTATTATTCATTTGGGAAAAAGAATGATTGATGGGGGTGTTGAAACCAAGATAAGATAAAGCATAAGAGCATATAATGACAGTTTAAAGGTCAGAATTTAATTGAATGTTAGATAGGAGGAGATAGGTTCCTCCTTTCACATCATGATGTCTCTTTGTCCATTTACATTGCATATCTTGAGATTTCAGACTTGGCTCTGCATTATTTTTTAACAGCCGAGACCCTTCGTTTGCGGGATTAGTAGTTTCATGAGTGCATGTGACCTTTAAAAAATAATGATCTAGATAAAGTTGTTTGGATAATCGCTTGAGAAGGGTTTGCATAAAAACCTTTGTTGGAAAAAATTCTCTGCAACCTGGTCAAACACTTCATTTTACAAAGCTTGGATTACAAAGCAAATAAACAAAGACCACATTTGCACTCAGTTTGGAAAGACTGGCAGAGATTTAAAAACTAAGGCCATAACTTCTTTTTGTTTATCTCTTTAAAACTGTAGTAGAAAACCAAATGAAAAGGTTTATCATCAGAGAGTGTTTATAATTTCATAGATGAAAAGGTAATTCATAGCCCAAAATCACCCATGTGCAATCGTGATGACTTGCTGTTGTGGCTTGAAGTTGGATACCGGGAAGGTGTAAAATTCATCACTACGGGGCTTGGCTATACATATGTTTTTGAGTCGTCAGCCTGAGTCTTCAGTAGCAAAACCGTCAAGATTGCAGATTTATTACAAGCATTGAAATATGGAAATGAATACACACAACTTTGTAACATGTCAACAGTAGTAACGGAATTATAGTCTTAAATGTGTAGGGACATACTTGAATGCGTTTTCATTGGGGACAGCAAAGGCTTTTCCCAAATGACTGAAATCTTTTCGAATGGTGGGCAGGGAGGTCCCGTCCTGTCTCACCTCTGCTCTCAGCCAGCTGCTACAAGGCTTCTCTGTAGGCTCCTCAGCCTTCAGCTAATAACTGGTTTCTCCGCTCCTCCAGCATCCCTAGGGGAGACTGTGCAAGAGTTCTGCTCCTAGGGGTGCTGGAAACCTTTCTCCAAATTTTCCTATTTAAATTTACTTCCAAACTCTTTTTTACCGCTGTGCTTCACACATGAGCTTGTGGGTTGTTGCTGGTTGGAGTCTTGCACAAGACTTCATTTTATCTCAGTGTTCTTCCTTGGTTTACTGGAAATTCCATACTCTGTATGTCTTAATAGTGATTTTGCCATTCATGTCCTGTATTCATTCTCTCACTCTTCCTCTTCTGTCACTTGCAGTTGCTGAGACTCCAGTTAGTGTTGGAGGTTATGCACAGTTTATATCTTACAGACCTAAATAGTCAGCTTTAAACAGTACTTTGAAATTCCTTCCATTGTTCTTATTGCAGTCCTCAGGCTCTGCTGCACTTCCTGTGCAAGATTGCTGTTTATGGCTGATAGCACCTTACTGTGTGTTACAAGCCCTGGTAGTTCATACCAGTTCAAACATGCAGTGACTTTTTCTTACTGGGGCGTTGAAGGTGAGCGTAGAATTCAAAACTGCCATTTTCCCAGTATGGATTATCTGTGTGTTCACTCGTGAAGTATTCATATAAATAGATAAACATGTGTCTCAGCTATTTAAGAAACAGTGGATTGTGAAAGCAATATGAAAAATCACAGATCTTGGCATTGAATTACGTAAAATAGCTTCCAAGAAGAGAAAACAACTGAGTAACTACTTCTGTTGTTTGCATTGTTATGGNTATGGTTTATGATTTGAAGTTTGATAAATCAAGAGCTTCTTTCTGCTTCAAACTTTTGCCTTTAGTCTTTTGTAACTGCATAGGGTTTTGTGGTGGTTTGGGTGTGTTTGTGTGTGTTCTGAATTTTGTACTACCGATGGTTCACAACCTGGTAGATCTGGACTTCGGAGAAAAGGAATAACTCAATAGGAGTGCACTCTTCTGGCTGGGAAAATGAGCTTTCTACAGGAAACCTCTCATCCCAGCCACAAATAAATTTTATCAACCTGAGAAGGGCATATACATTACTGAAAAACAAAACCAGCTTTTAGACAATGTGTGGACAATTGGGCCAAGAGGGGCTCAGAGATGAGTCCACTTGCGCTTAGAATCTGACCCAGTGTTCTGTGTGTGAGCGAAGAATTGGCAGGTGAGTCCCTGTACGATGCAGCTGGACAGAGATCTCTGTTGTACAGCTTGTGGCTTTGAAACTGTCGTATCAGACTAATAGACTCGTATTTTCATCTATGGAAAGCTTACCTAGACTGTCATTTAGAGATGTCTTACATTAGTGTCATTTCCTGTCTTCTTTGCTCTCTGAGGTTTCTACGTTTAGGCTGGTAATATTTATGTAGTTTAACATTACAGAAAAATAGGATCAATACAATTCTACGAAATTCTCTCAATGACTCCTAACATAATCTTTTTGTAAATTTTATGCAGTTTGTTGTGCGCTGGTGGTGATGTATAAAGCTCTTACTGACATGACCTAAAATTCACTTATGAATAATGTGACTGTCTCAAAATTATTAACTATATAACTATTCTGCCCTGTCACGACATCTTGTATTCCATGTTTTACAGAAGGGAAAAAAAAACATGTTGGAAATGTGTGATTGTCTAAGATTCCCAAGTGTGTATTCATGAAGGAAGGAATGGTGCCCTGCTATCATGAATCCAACTTTATGATCATTGAGGGAAAAAAGAATTGTAACTAATGTTTAGGAAAAACGGAGAATCAGAGTGTATTTCTCTGTGTAGTAACCCAGTATCGTTTTGCTTTAAGAAGGAAGTGATTTCTTTTCTTCTATAAATCTCTCACTGAACCAAGGCTGTTACCTGCTGGGGGGCTCTGGTCAGTGTAATCCTGAGAAGCTGAAGTTACTCCATTTTAATATGCTTTCTGTTATTGGTTCTCTGGTAAGAGTGTCTGTAAGTGTTTCAATTAAAGTGAGTTTGTGATAGTTATTTTTATTTCGCGGATATCCATCCATAGCAAAATCTGATTTTCCAACCACACTGCAGGTGTTCAAACAACTTTTGCTTGGTAACGCCTTCGACTACTGTGGGATTCTTACTACATCTAATTCCAGGACAAAAGCTGAGAGACTTCAGCACGCTGTTAGTCTTTGTGTGAGAATAAAATATTCCTTTTGCCTGCTTTCCCAGTGTAGCATTATGCTCATCTTTGCCTCAAAAATTGCTTACCCTCCCTGTTGGAAGTCTAGGTGTATTTTTCACCATCAGCATCCTATTTCTGCCAGCTTGAGCACCAGCTTTCAGTTCTTTGTTTCTTAGAATGTTATCTCATAGAAATTATTATTTTGTTCAGTGAGTGAAATTGACTTGTGTGCTCTTGAAGCACTGGAGCGCTATTTAAACCTTGTTTCAAGGCTGACCTTGAAGTCCAGTTGCTTATGTACCACCCCCTGGCCACAGAGATGCTTTCCCAAAGGATATGCCCGTGTGCAGGTGGATTTGTTCAGTTCAGGGTAGTGCCATTACTGTGCTATGGACCCAGAAATAAAATAACAGAACCCTACAGTGTTCCTCTGGACAGATCTCATTTATATATAATTTGACAGTAAAAATAAGGTGGTGAGAACATACAGCAATTCTGGATTTAAAAAATTACATTTGACATGATAGAAAAATGGGTAAAAGTAACGACCAGGCTTTTTTCTGCCTGACTTTTGGTAGGGTTATCTGATGGTCCTCCTCCTGTCATGGTTCTCTTGGCACGTCAAGCTTTTGGGATACTAGAAATGTCAGGATTTCCCTCTAATTGGAACTCTAGATGTCAAGCTGTAGTAGATCTGTTGCTAGTTATATATTGACTCTGGTTCTATATCTTTTTAGTTCTTCAAAATCTGATTCTAATTGATAAGGGAACTTTTTTGAGTGCCCTGTTGCATCAACAGAACCAATATTATTTTTAAGTGGTACATAATCTGAAAAGTTTTGTCTACATCATTGTGCACGGTTTTGTTAATATGAGTAAACTTGCTTTTAATATCTTATTTAGGGTCCTTTATATAGCCATGTTCATTATGCTTTTTTTTGACTGTTTATGATTAAATTCAGAATTCCTGAATGAAGNGGCATTGAATTACGTAAAATAGCTTCCAAGAAGAGAAAACAGTTGACTAACTACTTCTGTTGTTTGCGTTGTTATGGTTCCTTCCCTCCTTCCCTCCTTCCCTCCTTCCTTCCTCTTTTCAATTGGTGCTTCATGTCTGAAAATTATTATGGTTTATGATTTGAAGTTTGATAAATCAAGAGCTTCTTTCTGCTTCAAACTTTTGCCTTTAGTCTTTTGTAACTGCATAGGGTTTTGTGGTGGTTTGGGTGTGTTTGTGTGTGTTTGTTTGGAGTTTATGAAAGAAGAAAGTAAAAAATTCAATTGAGAGAAAGAGAGAAGGAATTCAGAGAGCGTGTTAAGAGAGGAGGCTAAAAATAGAATTTATATTTTTCCCCAACATATTTAGTAACTATTTTAAGGATAATAGTTTAAGGATTGTGAGAGGTTTATATGTNTTTTTAAGTGGTACATAATCTGAAAAGTTTTGTCTACATCATTGTGCACGGTTTTGTTAATATGAGTAAACTCGCTTTTAATATCTTATTTAGGGTCCTTTATATAGCCATGTTCATTATGCTTTTTTTTGACTGTTTATGATTAAATTCAGAATTCCTGAATGAAGAGGTGGTTGGTTGGTTGGTTTGTTTGTTTGTAAAATATGTTGTTAGGTGGGAAGGAGGAAAGAAATGTGAAGACCTGGATCGTATAGAAAATTGCTCTTGTCATAAGTTTAACAGTGTTTTTTGATGGAATTGCTCATGTATGGTTGAAGAAATTAGTATCCAAAATCTGTGTTACCAAAACAGATTATTTTAGCTGTGGGTACTTTACAGTACATACAGTATACACAGTAAAAGACATAGACTGGCCCATATCACTCATGTTTTGGAGTTTATGAAAGAAGAAAGTAAAAAATTCAATTGAGAGAAAGAGAGAAGGAATTCAGAGAGCGTGTTAAGAGAGGAGGCTAAAAATAGAATTTATATTTTTCCCAACATATTTAGTAACTATTTTAAGGATAATAGTTTAAGGATTGTGAGAGGCTTATATGCCAAATAAAGTATAAAAGTATTTACCTAATGCTGTGGGATTAATTTTCATTTGTTGGCAAGATGGCTTGATATCATAAATTGATAACTGTAAGAACTACTTCTTCCTATCCACCTACAGGCAAAAAGCACACAGCCCTAAGAAAACATGACGACAGTAGAAAAGGACAGCAAATCATCACAATGCAAACGTGTATCTTCATGTAATAAACTGGTGCCTAGATGGCAGCTGAGGTGACTAGAAGGAACAGACAATGGCATATGAAAGAATGGCGTGTATACAAATAGCAAATTAGGGCCACTTAATTGTTCCTGTAGTGCAGGAACTTGTGCTGCTTGGTGGAATTGAGAAGTGACACGTTCGAAACAGGGGACGTGGTGCTCTCTCCTCCTGGAGTACAGAGCTGGCTCGGAGCACTCTTTGATTTCAGAGTAGCAACAAAAAATCAGCAGGATTCTGAAGCCTGTTGCTCCCATTCACAAAATACTAGGCCTTCTGAGGGACTACTACATCTACCATGGAAATGGGAGAGTGGGTGTATGAATATTTCTGGACAGTGAAGAAAAGTAGTAGAAAAATTTGTAAACATAGTAGAAGCATATTTTCATTCTAAAAACGTAGGCATCCACACTGCTCATGTAAAGGTTTCTTGTAAGACACCTTTTCTAGCAGCAATAACACAATATTTAAGTAAAAATATCTTCCCTGAGTACCAACTTGAAAAGTCAGTGCTTTAAAGTATGGTTATTTTGAACTAGTTCAGAGCTGTGCAACACAATTTGGTTGTAGTGGGCATTTAGTAACCAGGCCACTGCTAGAACAGGACTAGTTTATGGTTGTCAGAGATTATCTTGGACCAAATGATAATGTATGTTTGACGTTAACATCAAAGTTACTAACCTTAAAAGAGAATAATCCATTTCTACATGTTTTTTCCTCAGACACCTGAGGAGCTGGAAGATGTATCTGACCTTGAAGAAGACCATGATGCACGTAGCCGTACAAGTATTCAGACTGAAGGGAAGACTGACAGGGTAGGTATTACACCGGTTCATTTAAAAAGCAATTTGACAAGGGGAAAAATGCTACTGTATTACCATTCCTATGAAGCCACTTAAAGTCATACAGTGAAACGTTAAAATCTAGTTCAACTCTTAATAGATTTCTGAAAATGTGCAGAGGGCATAAAATGATGTGTATGACCTGAGAGAGAAAAAGACAGTGTAAATACGTGGCAAAGATGTAGGATCATAGAATATCTCAAGTTGGAAGGGTCCGATAAGAATCAAGTCCAGGTCCCTGCAGGACTACCTAAAACTGAACCATACGACTAAGAGCATCATCCAGATGCTCCTTGAACTCCAACAGGCTTGGTGCCGTGACCGCTTCCCTGGGGAGCCAGTTCCAGTGACCAGCGTAGATTAGACAGAAAAATTCTAACAGGTTACAGTTTCATAAATGGGGCTTGGTGTAATAGCAGGTAGGTTATTAAGGAATTTTTTACATGTGGGTCTTAGTGAAGCCTGCATTGTGTATTAACCCAACCAGCCTCTACGTATGAGAAAGTTCAGAGGCACGGAAGAGTAAGGGCTGCATGTGCAACCTTGGCACTACAGCAGCTCAGTTACAGGCTGTGCCTGCTGTGTTCATGTGTGAATTTTTCTGCATTCGATGGCTTAACTAGTGAATTTATGAGGAAGTATGAAAAGCTTAATACAGGTTTAGACAGGGGTTTTGTTTTGTGCTCTGCAGCAGATTTCCTGTGCTATCGTGAGGCTTTTGCACACAGCGGTAACATCAAGAATGACTGTTCCAGAAGTGGTATGGCAAGATTGCAGAGACAGTTTTTTTCCTCCTGGAGATCTTTCTCTTGGGCATTTCCACTACAGTAATTCAATTTTATTTATATATACCTGTCTTGATATACTAGCTCTGCATAATAGCACTCTTGATTCCTCTTCCTTTGTCAGGAGTGGTGTATTTTCTGCCATGTCACATCTCTCACTGCTCCAACAGGGAATTACTGCCTATGAAAGCGCCTTTTTTCTTTCTCTTTTTATCACAACATAAAAAACATATCGCAGCTTGTAAAACCAGGTGTGATGTGCATGTGCCACTTGTAACATCTCAACTAGCAAATCTCATTTTCTTTATGTAGGAAAAATCCGTATATTATTAATGATAACTTCTTCAGAATTTGTCTGTATAGAGATTATAGGTTTGTGGTGAGATGACAGGATGAGATTTGACCTGGTGTTTATGTTCCTGACTCTGCAAGTACATAGGTAATTTCGGAAATGTTCCTTCATTGATCTTTCCCTCAGATAACTCATATCTTCAAGATGAATATGTGGATGTTTATGGCACCATCCCACACTGTGGGATGCAGGTTAACTTGGCAACGTGCTGTGAGATCTCTCCATGATGAAACTGGATAGCAATACTCATTATTATTTGTAGGATGGTTTTACGTCCCTGAAGAAGATCCTTAGGACCAAATCCCTAGCTACTGTAAAAGCAGATGCTGCTTGTGGATCTAAAAATTAACACAGTTTTTCTTAGCTGAAGGCTAGGGCTGCCTCTGATTGTTGTGTCTGATTTGTGTAGTTACTCTGCAAGCTTATCACACGGTCATTTTCCTTCAGGAAATTTATCCCGTCATGATCAGTGTAATTCCACTTGAGGTAGTTAGTGGTTTATTATGTAATTTTGCATTGAAGAGAAGGTCAAGTAAGTACGTGCCCAGTTAATTTTCAGTGTTAGGAGACAATGTACATTCTGATGATAGGAGAAAATTTGTGTTTAAGGTTACTAAATAAGTTAGGAGAACAGCTTAGCTTAATTTTGAAGTTATTGCTACAGGTTAGGTGTCCATATTGAAGAAGAGGCAGAATGTTTTAGCTCATACATAATCCACGTACAAGAGTGGAAACCACCCACCCTTAGGTTTTCTCAGAGTCTTGCAGACTGTTTTGTGAGTACATACACAGAAATGTCTCAGAATAAGATCTTCTTTTATATGGATTTGTTGCATACTATGTTTACACAACAATTCAGGGGTGATAGTGAGTTGACTCAGTGTGTATTATATTGTGAATGAGAAAATCCATGCTGAATTACTTCATTGTTTTATTTGTTTTGCATCTTAAATACAGCAATCAATTAATTAATTAATCATTAATCTAAAAAGATACTTAGCCTTGAAAAGTTGGCCACATAAAAGTCTTACCAAACTGATACAAAAGGAAACACCAAGAACACCTCTTAATACTTGCACAAAACAATACTCAGAAGGGAAGTTAATTTGCCATTAAATGAATGCGCTATACTTAATCAAGTAACAAGTACTTTACGTCTAAGTTCCTACATTAACATAAACGCTGGCATACACTAACAGGAGGATGTGGTACTTTGTTAATAAAAAGCTGAGTTTAAAGTATTTTGTAAATTTAATTTTTTTCGAAGCCACACAGAAGCTTGAAATCCTGATGATAAAAGTTGAAGCATAATGCAAATAACTAATTTCAAGTAAGTCTTGCTACTAGTCATTTTGGCAGCTAATACACAGCAAAAGATTCCCTGTCAAGACTCATGATCTGTATAAAGGCTTTAATTTCCTTGCTTATGCTTAAGTTACCCCCATTTTAGTAAGGGGAAGAGGTGAAGGTAACGGAAGACTCAAGGTTGTAGCAGTGCAATATTATACACTGTTACAAAGTGGGACTGGAAAGAACTCTGGGAAGTTGGCTGATCTGGCCATTTGTCCCAAGGCAGAGTAAATATACTTCTTCCTGACATGTGCGTATATAAGAGCAGCTGTGTTGATGTATCTATTTAGCTCATTACTGGAATTTGCTCTTTATTGGAAAGTTTTTTTTTTCTTTACACCTCATATGTTGCAATTAAGCATTAGTCTTATCTGCAATGGATGCAGAAAATCTGAGCTTTTTTTTTCTTTGCCTCTTTTTTTTTTAACTTGTAGATCCTCATTCCATGTCCTCACTGTTTTTTAAACTCCATATTAAATAACTCCAATACCCTTTATTTATCCTTTAAGATAGTGCTTTCAGTATGTCTTTTTGCTCTGTTTTTCTTTCCTTTGGATGCTCTTCAGTTGACTTTGTGAATCTTGTGTCCAGACTGTTCATATTCTTAAATGTATATGCCAGCTGTGGCCTCAACAACAAGCACTAGTGTAAGGTTTATGGTATTTTCTTCTGTATACGTACTTCAGAATGAGTTTTGTATGAGATTTGCCCTTTGTCAAGAGTACAACATTTTGATCAACAAATCCTCATCCACAGAACTGCTGATGGCCCCTTATGTCTCAGTTCTGTGTGCGTATTGGTGGTTTTTCTTGGGTGCAAAACCTTGTGCCTGTCTCAGCTGAAATACATCCTGTTATGTGTTCACATCAGTTCTCAGGTTTCTCCAGATCACTTTGAATTGTAAACCAGGACCATTTTATGTTAAACCAGGCCTCTTACGCTGCAAACGTGTACTGTGTACTCTTGGCTCTGTCACCCACACCATTAGTGAAAATACCGAATGATGCCAGAGTCAGGGCAGGTCCCTTCAGAATTCCTCCTGATAGATCCCTCTCATTTGGCATGTGTTCTTGACAAGTATTCTGTGCACAGTTTTCTAACCAGTATCACATCCACCCAGTGGCAGTTACATGTAGATGACATTTCTGTAGATTATTTATGAGGATGACATAAGAACCAGTGACAAAACCTTAGTGAAACCCAGATTCATGACATGTTGCT
Source organism: Pampusana beccarii (assembly GCA_013399365.1). Classification (NCBI taxonomy): domain Eukaryota; kingdom Metazoa; phylum Chordata; class Aves; order Columbiformes; family Columbidae; genus Pampusana; species Pampusana beccarii. Next base: position 141,636 of record VWYH01006327.1, on the reverse strand, counting down.
TCTTCATCTGTTGGCCTGTTACCCTGGGACAAGGAGAAATTAGATTTAATATGAAAATTGCCTCATCTAAGGCAACCTTTTTAGCGAAGGCTGATGAAAAATGGCATTAAAAAGTTTGTTCTTTTGTTATTACCTCCCGATAGCTTTACCTTTTTATCCAATTATATTGTATCTAAAAATACAGAGGAACTGATGTGGCAGCACAAATGAGGCACTCTCTGAACTTGTTCAAAGAATGCTGGACTTCAGTAGGCATGTTACAATTCTTAAAATTGGAACATGACAACTGGTGACAGCAGATAGTAAATTTGACAGAAGAAATTCAGCTTCTCTCAGCTGTCATTATCACACCCTCACACAATTCATCTCTGGGGAACATGGTGTATTCACTTTGCCGTGAATTGCTGAATATCCACCGTTCTCTTTTTGGCCTCTTTATCCGAACTTGAACAATTATTCACTCAGTAGAAAAAGCAGGATGTTTTGTACAAGGTAGTGGACACATTTTACTCACTTTGGTAGAGTCAGTCTTAATTCTGTCCCATATTCAAGAAAAGTACTTTCTATATTGGCATTAAAAATACATCTGTGTAGGTCTTCATAAGTGCCTTTCTTATGCTCACCTTTATGGTGAAGTAGGCTCAGCTAATGTGCATGTATTTTATGGTGGTGATCTACGAAGTTTGTTCAAGAAAAAACAAATGTCACCATTGGAACTGTTTTAAAATAGTTGGATTGAAACATATGCTTGTCCTTTGAGTGATTTAAAGAGATTTTGTTCACTTCTACAAGCGTTCAGCTGACTGTGCAGCAGGGCAATGAGAACATAGGTGAGGTGGCTTCTTGTGGCTGCCGAGCCTGTGCTGGGATAAAGAGCTTAGCTCTCAATTATGGCAAAGCAGGGACATGAATTGGGGCTTTTGAATCTATGCCATTACCTTATAACTACTGTATGCAAAGAGCATGTTGGTTTGTATTCTTGTTTGTAAAAGCTCTGGAAAGTTTTTCATGTGTTACCTCAGGAAAATGTGTTTGTGGGATTTGTTTTGTTTTGTTTTGTTGTTGTTGTTCTCCTTCCAGATAACAAGTTAAGTATTCTTTAAATTAGTAACACTTTCTAATTCTGCGACTGCAATGATAACGTAGTTATACTTTGGGAGACCTGTAATTTCCAGTAATTCATGTAAATGCAAAAATTAACCTTGTGACAGAGTGTTTCAAGCAAAAATAGAATCTCTGAAATTGCATAGCTTGAAAAACATATACATTACATATTAAACTGCTTACCCATGATACTAATTGTAAGTAATTCTGCCACTGACTTAACTTTCCATTTTATGGATGGTAGATGTTTTATAAACAAGAATAAGTCACAAAATATTTATTGTTTAATTGCTGCATAATTACAGTGTGTGAATAGTTGTTGTGTGTAACTGTGAGCTCCTGATGGCCTGTGGCGCAAGAGGTGCAGCCCTTCAGAGAGGAGGTGGGAGATGAATCCACTGTGGCAGTAGGGCCACCACAGCCAAGAGGCCAAGGTCTCCTCTCTTCTTGGGGCAGAAGGTTTCAGGAAGGGCCAGGGCTGCCGTATGGCCATGTGATATGTCAGCCCCCGTCTGCAGCCTGGCCTGTTTCTCGCACAGGAGGTATATCTGATGCTTGTCTGGAGCAGGCTGATAATCCTTGATGCTTAAATGTTGGAAGAATACATTCATTTAGTGTAGATTGAGTGTTCTGGTTCCATAGAGTGAACTTGCACAAAACACACAACTCTTCTAACTATACTAAACCTTTATTTTCAAACAATGTTATCTGGTGGAGTGTTTGCAAACAGTCCAGTCCGGAGCCGCAGCCCAGAATAGGGCTGTGTCCTGCCTGAGCCCGGGTTGGCTGTGGCTTGGTCAAGATATGGGATGTTTTCCTCTTGGCCTTCAGGATACTTTTTTGGTAACCTTATTCACGTACTGATTTCTGACACGTTCATCTGTCTGCTTCAGGGACAGAAGATGCATATTTGAACAATTAAGTCTCAGTTCTTAAAATGATACTGTAGAGCCTTCTCAGGAGAGAGGGCAGGCATACCTGAAAGCTTTAGGACAATTAAGCATTTTCAGTTATTCTTTCCTACCTGAAAGAATATTGCGTTTTGCAACTTGCATATACATCATACTTAATATCTACTAGGCTCCTTCATCCCTAAGAAAAAGCAAAATCTATCAGTCATATTTCATAAAGGCTCTTTGGAATAATTTGTTTTTTGTTCTCTCACTATATTAATGGTTTCATGGACACCACTGTCCCAATTACACTGAGGTAATTTATTTGGCCTAACCCAATGATAGCATATGCATTTTGAAATTCAGAAGTGCTACATATTTAATAATATCCAGTGACTTTGTTTTAAAAAAGCAAAACACTCTGACATAGACATTCTGCAAATCAAATCGTTTTATGTTTCAGGCTAAGATGACTCAACTGCCAGAGGCTGAAAAGGAAAAGATAGCCGAGCAAGTGGCCGACTTCAAAAAAGTCAAGAGTAAGCTTGATGCAGAGATTGAAATATGGGACGATACCAGCAATGACATCATTGTTTTGGCCAAGAGGATGTGTGTGATTATGATGGAGATGACTGACTTCACAAGGTAATTATGCAGAAAAGGGTCCTCAATATTTATGAATGTTGTAGGCCATTGTCATGTTGTTACAGCAGGAAATACTGGGTTTTTAATGTGGGATGACAGCATCTCTACAAAACTGAGTGGCTAAGCTAATGTAGTTATCTTTACCACACTAGGTAGCAGTAATGAAATGTTGGAAGGGAGGTTTGAAGTTTTGAATTATGCTTGTCCTTAATTTCCTCCCTTCCCCTTCACCCCCCCACCCCGTCCCCCCTTTCATTTGTTTGGGTTTTCTGCGCATTTTTTAGCACTTCATTTCTGCTCTCAATGAAAGGGGAAAAGTAACAAAGTAATCTTCATTTTAAGCTGAAGTTCTGTCTCATCTCTTGTTCTTTCTACTTTCACCATACCACGCTATCAAGCATAAAACATGCTGTACAGAGCGTATGCCCAGCAATACACGTTCAGACTCATGCGTATTTTATATCACGTTACTTGCTGTTGCTTTCTTCAGAACTGAATAAATGTTCAGTGAATTTCATCAGATTAACAGTACCAAAGAGAGGTGCTGGTGGTTCCTCCCCCTCAGCCCAGTCTGGTTGCTGATAGGTAGGTGAAGCCTTAAAACACAGCCACTCTTGCAAAACACTTCGTGTCTCATAAGTCCTTTCATGCAAGATATGAAGAAAAATCTAAGCCTCTTGGAGAAGTTCTTCAAGTGTGTAAATTAACAGATTTGCACAGAGCTGAACCAGCTAACAAACCTGGTGTCTGGCATAGGCCTGTTCTGAGGAAGGGAGTTGTTGCATGTTATCAGACTTACACTTTCCAAATTCACCTTCATGTGAGAGAGATTTACAGACCTGCATGTTGAACTCTGCAATGCTTTCATTCTTTCTAAGAGCATATGATTTGTATTGAGATATTTGAAATAGAACGTATTGTGCCATAAATTCAGTCTTTACAATTAAAGTCACCTCCCTTACCAGAATTCTTTAAATTATTAGCGTTAGATTTATCAAGATTAACAAGGGTAGCGCATTGTCCTAGTTTTGCTTCTGTCCCTCTCAGTTGAATGCAGCATAACCTGCAGTTTTGGCCCGAAGAGCAGCTCCTGTCCAGTGTTGCTCATTTCCAAAGATTCCACGGAGAACTCTGAAATGACTCAGGTAAAATAACTTACCTGAAAGTCAAATAAAAAACTATTGGGAAGAGAGAGTGGAAATCCTAGTCTTTCCTTCTGACGGTGGTAGGCAGCTATGTTATTGGAAGATGGATTTTGATGATTCTGTTCCAAATTTTAGGAGATATATTAATCCTTTTACTTCATAGATGTTTAAACTATAATTTGAGATATAAAAGTATATACTCCTCTATGATATGTTTGATGCTTGATCCTACGAAGTCTCTTGTTCAGTTTCTAGGACTGTTCATAGCAGAGTCTGAGGTCACCCTGTAGTACTGTATATACAAGAACAAGTATCTTACAAGATACTTCTGTATCTTACATAACTTTACCTTACATCTTCAGAAAGCTGGTTTTGAATACATCCGTGAGTAATATGTTTTCAAGTTTTGTTTCTTCTTTAATGATGCCAGGCAAGGTCTTGAAAAATGAAGGCTTGTATCTATCTAAACAAGAGTTGAACTCTTCCCCTTCCTCTTATTGTATGGAAGGTGGCAGTTAAGTGCTGAGAAGCACAGCTGGCTTCCTCGCTTCCTTCTCCGGGAACATCTGGGGATGAATAGTGCAGAAGCCACAGCAAGCACCAGCTCACCTTAGGGGTTGATCTCTCCAGACTGTAATGCCAAGTTCTTGGACATGGGAGAAATAAAATATTCTGACATTTTTTATTTGTTACATCAGAAGCTACTCAGGCAAATAGTAAATTTCTGTATTTGAGTCACTTGTTATGTAAGCTGATTTCTGTTTATTTTCAAATGTATTATCTTGCATTCATTTTTATTTAATCTTAGTGAGTGCTTTCCAAAGCTTTAGTTTTTCAAGGTCATCTTGGCATCTTAGTGTGTTAGCATGTGTGTATTGTCCTGAACACTTATGCAACATGTTCAGCTAAAACCAAATCAGTGTTGATATGAGAATAACTCATTATTCAGGCAGAAGGTAATGGGAATGGTGCTGGTATAAGGTGTTGATGTATATGCCTCAGATCATTAACAAAACTACTCCAGGGTGGTTTCAGTGAAGTCCAGTGATAATCAGTGGTTGTTCAGTGGGAGTTAAGAGTGGTGTAAAGAGTAACCATGTGAAGTAGCTTATTATGGCTTAGCTTCCTTAGCTTCCTCATTTGATTATAGAGGCAGATGCCTCTGCTTTTTTTTTGCTTTTTTTTTGAATCTTAACAGAAGGGACCTGCAGAACCTCATTGGAGATGATTCTTATCCTACTGAACATTAATGAGCACATCCTCTGCAGATACACACTAGGCTGGGCTACTATAATTTTAAGTAATATGTATTTTTCCAGCTTTCTTTCAACTTTGTATATGCTACATGACATAAGCATACTAAAACTTGCTGAAACTTGCTGCGGTGAACCATCCTATAAATCATTGTCATAGAAAACTTATACCTGGCAGATGGAAGAGCAATTGAGCAAGAACAGAAATCTATTGTTGGAAGTATGTAGCAGCTAACAGCATCTGCTAATCAGTGGTATGAACATGATAATCAGGCCTGTTTATGCAAAACTGGTTCTACCGATTGCTGGATTCTGTTAGAAATTCTGTAAAAATACCATCATATTTGCAGCGGTAAGCTTTGGCCCTGACAGGCAGAGGTGGAGGCAATAGGTAACAGGCATTTGCTCTGCTGAAAGCATGGCCCCCTGTTCTCCTTTGGACTCCACCGGGCTTTTTGCTTGTTGGAGAATAACAGAATAACATATGAAGTTCCTGCCAATTTTACTGTCTGATTGCTAGAAGGTTTTTGCTGAAACGAGACAGTTTGGTAGAGGTTTCTTTCCTGAATTTTACTTGCTGAAAATGAACTGGACTGTAGTTCTAGTTTCTCTATGGGAGCTACAGTGAATAAGACAAAAAGAATGTGAAATTGTTCCTATATTGCCATGGCTTCAACAACAAAGATGTTCAGCAATGCTGAGAAATGAATGAGGGATCAGTGGGTCTGCTGATGTTTTCCATCTATTTTCAGCCTGTAGCTGCAGCTGCATTCCTGGGTTTCTCCTGACACAGCAGCTCGGCTTGGCTCTCCGGGCTTCCCTGGCGATGACCAGAAACCTGTGCGTCTTCCTCTCACCTTCTGCAGCAATGAGCAAAGGCTGAGGGATAGTTCCCTTGGGCCTCTCACCAACCCCCAGAGAGGGGTGCTTTGTGACTTCTCTGTTCAAAGTGGTGAGGCGTTTTCAGAGCACCCCGTTGGGCCAGGGTCTGTCCACAGTGCCTCTCTGCATCTCCTTGGAATGCCTGCTCTGCAGAACTCTACAGGACAGGATTTCTTTGGTTTTCTGATCCCTTAGGGAGTCACTTGAGATAGTAGGTCATTTGGTTTCTTTGGCTAGTACAGGTTTAAACTTAATTTTTGCCTTCCAGACTATTAGGCAATGGATTATTGGGAATTGTGGGAGATACTTTAACACCATCCCATGGATACTTGACTGTGCAGAAGAGGAGTTTGCTTGGTTAGTGTTTAGGGATTCGAATTGCTGTTCCAAAAGCTGCATATGTATTTGTTAAATATTAGTTGGATGGTTTGGAGATGGGAAGATGAACGTTGGGTTCCTCCTTTTCCATCATTTCTATAGTCCTTGCACATGGTGTACCCTAGCAATTGTGACAATTCTTAGTGAGAGGTGGCGATACACATGGATTTGTATTTCTATGCACTGAAGTCAGACTTGGCCCAAATTCTGCCGTTGTGGTGAGTGGTGTTTGGTTATGTCACAGGGAAAGTAGGATTTCAGTTCTTGGTTCAGCTTTTGAAAGGCTTCTGTCTTCCTCAGTGAGGACAGGATATAAGGATTGCGTTGGCCATAGGTTTTCGTATTGGTCATCTTAGATGATTTCATGATGAGCGTTTTGTTTTGTGTAGATCCCATTTTGAATTACTGAACTCTCATCTGCAGCATTTCCCACTGTCTAACAGTGCAGAGTGTGTGATGTGATGGTTGCTGAAGATGTATCTAAGTGTTGTGATGCTCACTTAGATGCACCAAAGTCCCTTTGTAGTCTCAGGTGTCTGAAATGCCGTAACTGTAAAAGGACCATTACTGACTTGAAAACTCAGTGCAAAACTTATGCCTGCTGGTTTCAAAATAGGGGTAGTTTGTTCTGGTTTTCACCTTCCACTTTTCAAGCAGCAACAGCTGTGTCCTTGTGTGTGAGAATATACTATTTTAAAGGAATAGCTTCTGTCTTGACAATGAATGAGTTTTCTCCTTTAAATTGAGCTTTTAAGTGAACAAAGTTCCTGTATCAACATAGAGAAATGAATTAATTTAAGTTGCTACTTAGACTTGAGTATATGTGACATAGTTTCCTTGTATTGATGGGTGGTATCCAAGTGAAAGACTGGAACACAACTGGCATCTGAACAAGCAGACTCTTTAGAGGAGGAGGCTTGTCTGGATTTGGGAGGTAGGTTCTATGTGGGGAGGAGATACCATGCCCGTGGGGCAGTTGGTTCACCCCAAACAAAAGAGAACTTAACAAAGATTGACATTCAAGAAAACACAGTTTCATGGAGCTAGGGACTCTGCAGCACTACATTAGGGTAATGACCAGCATATCCAATGTGGAGTTGTCTTAAGGCTAGTTCAGATTTTTTAAGGCAATTAAATCAAAGCTCTACTCTGACTTGTAGAGTTACTATTTTTCAAAGCCGTATTTTACATAAACTGAAGAAGTAGCTGATAAACAAGCTTGGTACATCATGGATTCAGTGTCTCAAATGCACTCATTTTTCCCCTAAGCTTTCTAACAATTGTCAAATTACATTATTGCTAAGAAACCTTGCAGGGCTTTTGAGGTAACTGCTTATTTATATGTTTATCTCAAATACAGGTACGAATTGTGTTTTTAAACAGAAAAAAGTATGGACAGAATTACCCAAAAGACAGCATGGGCTTAGGGAGATACACGTGTATGTATTCTCCTTAGGAAGCAATGCTGCTATCCACTAGTCTCTATTCTCTGCCAGTGTTTTGGAACGTACAACAGGCAGAATTACCTGTAAAAGGAATGGAAGGGTGGAAAAATAGGGATTTTTGTACGTATAATCATAAATATATATATGCTTATATAATTTGAATTTGTTTTCTTTGTGTCCTGTTGCATTACATTTTCCCTCAATTCTTGGTACAGAAGCAGGAATATTGACTGATTGAAAATGTTCAAGTTTAAAAAGAAGTTAGAGCTTTAAAAACATTTTTCCCATAAAATGAAGTCACGTGGGTGAATCACAAATCAATCTTCAGTCCTTTTCCTATGTCTTCTGTAGAGATAAATTGCCTCATCTGCTATAATAATTTTAATAATGTTCTGGTGAAAATACTATGACTTCCCTGCTGATAGGCAAAAAATGTACAAGAAAAATCCTGGAGGGAGGGTGTCAATGGAGCAAGTTTTGTTTGTTTTTTTTTTTTTTCCATTGCCACAGCAGATTTGTGATTAAGAGGGTATTTACCAATAAACATACACAAATCCCCATCACTGATAAAAAGGAATGTGTATCTATTTCCAGTAGTGCGTAGGATCAGAACAGCACAATTTTTAATTCCTATTGAGAAAGTAGCAATGGTTGAAGCAGAAAGGGAGGTCTGTCGTGAAGTTGTTGAGAACAGTTTCAGTGGACAGCCTTTGAGTCTTGCTTGCCAAGCAAGGTTCCTTCATTATAACAGAGAACTGCAGGGTGGCTTCACACCATGGTTTTCACAGCCCTTTGCTGATAGGGAAGATAGCACCAGGTTCTCAGATGAGATTTGGACATAAAAGTTAACAAGACTTGGAAAAAATAATCTAGAAATTCATCCCCCCCAAATCTGTCCCTTTATCCTTATAGTACACCTAAATATGATTGTGCATCCATCTCTGGTACTTCCAAAGACTGCAGCTTAGAGAATTTTCTTTCTGTAGTACTCTTGGTTAGGCCCACATGCAGCTGCCTGACCTAGCAAGTCTCTTCCTCTGATACAAGCCAAAGTCTCCTTGTCTTTGCTTGGGAAAGCAAGAGGTAGGAGATCTAAAAAGAAGATGGGAAATCATGATGGCAGTTCTGTAGTTTACTGGGATTTTAAGAGACCATGAGACAGAAGAGTGATAATAGAAGAGGAAAGAAAAGGGATTCTGTTCCTGTCCAAATTGGTTGATAAAGCTTATCACCATAAATCACTGTTTGATTTATTTTTTCTGGTATCTTTTTCCACTTCAGTTATCCATGATCCTGCTGGTTTCCCTTCAGTGGCCAGATGCTTCTGAAATACTACAGAGCTTTTCCATTGCACCCCAAAATCCGCTGACATCCTTGCCTTTTTCTGGCCCCTCCCATCCCTCAGATTTATCTCTGCTCCATCCAGCTCCTCTCACCCATCTGGAAATCACTCACCTGTCCCAGCTCCTACTCACTCCTCTCCCTGGTCACCAACCCACTCTGTCACTGCCACAAAAGATAACGGTACCTTTAGTACTGAATCCCTGAACTGGCTGAGTGCCATTACATCTACAGTTGAACTTCAGATACATCTAAAAAGTTTCCCTTTCTCTCCTCTCATTGCTCACAGAATTCATAGGTTAGCATTGTTTCATTAAACAGTTGGAGATGCTTTTCAAAGTCCATAGTTACTCAGTGTTTGCGTCATAAGGTACAAAAAAAACCCATGCATCATGAGATGCATATGAGAACAAACAACTTTAAAATTAATTATTTCATCAAAAAACCACCCAAAGATTGAAGGTTTTAAAAGTTCTGTCAATAGTGATGTGTTCTAGCTGAGTCAGCAGAATGGACAGAGTTCTTTGGGGCAAAATTATTTTTGGGCACAGTAGATGCACCCTCCTTAGAGTTCTATTGTAAGAGCAACTTCTACTAGAGTTAATTATATAAAGATGTTCTTTAAGACACATTTATTTCTGAAGCAGGTACTATTTAGTCGTGTGTGCATATTTTCATATGTTTTACCATACATGCTTTGATAAGCAGAACCACCAGGATTTACTTGTTACAACATAGTAGATGAAGCAGATGAATTTTACTGTTAAAACGAGCAGCAGAATTGCATTAGCTAGAGTAGTGTAAGTGTTACTTAAGATTTTGCAGTACTTGCACGATACTGACTGTCCTGCCAGAACTACATGTAGTAGCCTCAGGCAGTTGTAACCCTCAAGTAGAAACACAGTCTCTCAAATTTGTAATGAATTGTTGAAATGTGTCAAGTTAAATCATATCATGTAACACAGAATCAGCTGATATTGCTCATTCTTCCTGAATGTCACAGGGCTTGTAAAATGTATACAAATTCAGCTTTCAGAAGTAAGTAAAGATTTTGAAGGCAAAAATCCTGTATCTGTCCTCCTGCCCATCTCAAAAGATTTTGACTGAGTCTGAATTTCATGCATGATACTATGGCGTCTTTATTAATGATATTTACATAAATACGATAGTTCACGTGGATGCTCTTTTACTATTTTTATAGTAAAAATAGTTTCATCTGGTTCCTTAAGAGATATACCAGCAAATATTTATTCAGAAATAGCAATCACTACACTGTAGCCTCAATATAATTCTAAAATCTAATTGCTAAATATTCATCCTCATTTATTTTTTAAAAAAGACATCCAAATATGTTAGGTTTTATGCATCCATATATTTCAGTGTGATAATCACCTTGTGGACCTCTTAGAACCGAAAGATAAATGTTTCAACAACAGAGAATTAGGGTTTTGCTCTATTATTCAGGGTATTACTCGAAGTATTTAGATATCCAATTTGCCTGCAAGCTGAGTGGATTTTTTTTTTTTCCCCTTGTAGTATGGATAATTAGCACCAGTAGTACTATTATTAAACAAACACAGTAAATCACGAATGCATAGTCTGTTTTATATATATTTTGTTAGGAATTACAGAGTCAGAACTTACTGTGACATGTTCTAAATGGGCAAACAGTATGCAGTTAAAGAGGAGGTTAGGGGAGAAGAGTAACAAATATTAAGATGCTTGCTGTTTTGTAGGTTAACAAAGTGTGTTAAATGCTAATAAACCAATACAGTGAACAGTTAACGACCAAAATAACAAGCATAATGTTGCTTTATTTCCTCTGCAACGTTACTGATGTACTATACATCTAAAGCATCTATAACCACCCTCAGTAAACAGTTTTTTGCTATTGCTCACAGCTGGACTATAGATATTAAGGGAATAGAGAAACTAAAGCTCCATGTCAGCTTCAAGTATGAAGAGGGTAGGTACATATGCATGCATATATGCATTGGCTTTCTTCGAATCTGCATTTTTGCAGCCTCCCATTTCTTTTGCATCATCTCTGTTGTTCTTTAACCGCAGCCTTCTATTCTCACCTTTGCTGCATCAAACAAACCACCTGCCTTCACTGTCAAGGCTCTTGAGCACATCTCTTTTCTCTCAGTAATGCCTCTGTCTCCAGTTAGGTCATAACATTCATAATACCGCCCTATTTCTTTAATACCTACTAGGTTTATTTTTTAAAATGGGTCCTTTTCTGTGCTGTGGAAGCTCGTTATTATCTTTTACATCACTGCAACACTCCAGGTTGAGAAATGGACACTGGCAGGCATGTTAGGTTGCTGGGGTCACTTGCTATCCAGCAGTCCAGTCTCATCTCTTTGTGTACCAGTTTGTTCTTACCAGTTCATAAGAAAAATGAGGTTAGAAGGGACCCTTGGAGGTCATCTACTCCAGCTTCTTCAGAGCAGACCAGTTTCTACATTAGATCAACTTGCTCAGGGGCTTGACCAGTAAAACTTTGAAAACTTCCTGTGATTGGAGGTTCCAGCATGTCCAGCTTCTCTGGGCAAGCTATAAATGTTTCATCACCCACAGTAAAGAATTTTGCCATCTTCATCTAACGGGATTTTTTTAGCTGCAGTTTGTGTCCTCTGCACCTTTTTTTTTTTTTTACTGTGCATCTCTGATGAAAAAGTGTTCTCTATATCCTCCTCTTCAGATAGTGGAATAATGCAGATTAGACCCCTGTTTTGTCTTATTTTCTTGAGGCCAAAGCCTTGTTCCTTCAGTCTCTGCTCCATAGCACATCATATGCTTCAGGCCGGGATCTCTGGACTCTCTTGAGTTTGTCAGTGTCTGTGTAGCACTGAGGGCCCAGTGTTAGGCAGAGGACTCAAGATGCAGACTTGCAAGGGCCCTGTACATGGCCATCGCTTCTCTCAGCCTCTTGGCTACACTTTTAGTAATGCAGCCCATGATGTGGTTTGCTTTCACTGTGCAAGGGTGCACTGCTAACTCATGTTAGGTCATCTTATGCAGAATTATTACCTAGCCAGTTAGTTCCGTCTCTGCACTGGCACATGGTGTTGTTCCATTCCAGGTACAAAAGCACGTGTCTTGTTTTGTTGAACTTCAAAAGGTTTATCAGCTCATTCTTCCAGCTTGCTGAGGTCTTTCCAAATGGCAGCCCAACCATTCCAGTGTCAACGGCTACGTCTAGTTGGTATCACCTGCTGACTTCAGAGAGTGTGTTCTGTCCCATCATCCAAGTCATTGATGAAGGTGTTACACTGGCCCCACTGTCAGCCACTGAGGAACATGGCTTGTGACAATTATCAGTTAAACTTCGAACCACTGGCCGCTGTGAGACTGACAATGCAGCCAGCTTTTCACCCACTTTGTAGTCCATCTATTTAGCCATGTCTCTTCAGTTTGTCTGCAAGGACACTGTAGGCTTTAAGGTGACCCCCAGCATCCACTGCTTTCCCCACATCCACAGAATTAGGCGTTTTGTCACAGAAGGTGATTGGTTTGGCAGACGCACAATTTGCCCCTTGCCCTTGTTAATCATATTCCTGTCCTCAGAGTGCCATGAGGACTTGCTCTATAATTTCCCCCAGGACTGAGGTGAGGCCTTAGCCTGTAGGTCTGCAGATCCTCCTTACCTTTTTGAAGATTAACTTGAAGAGCAGCTTGGAAGCTGCCTGTGATTGATTTTGTGTTGGTGTGTAAGTTTTTTGGCAGCAGGTGCCCAGCGTGTACTCCAGTGGGGCCAGGACAGGGTCAGGTTTGTGGTGGTCATTACTGTGATACCAGTCCAGTTATTAGCTCCTGCTTTTTTGAACATGTAATCACATATTACTGTCACTGTTCTTTTCCAATCCCTCAAATTCATCATAAAGTTTTAAGTTATGACTGTGTTACTCAAAACTAAAAGCTTCTAGATTACAGCAGGTACTTAAGTTCCCCCCATGGATGCTATTAACTTTCAAATAATTCAGTGAACATAGGATACAATTTACCTGGTGTCTCTTGGTTATTAAACCAGTGCATAGGCAGTTACTTATGTGTCTTCTCTGAATCCTGATCTTCACACTATTATGCTTCCAGTTCTGGAAAATAAGAAAAATACTTGCCTGTGAATTAAGTTACAATTCCAGAGTAAGGCTTTAATGGAAAGGATTGGACTGGGGTAAGCTCATGCCAGAAAATATGCAGGAACTGTTCTACTGCTGAATCACTGTTGGATCTGTGTGAGCTGATGTTTTCTCCCCTATTTCTAAATGCCTAAAATTGTTCACTGAGAGAGCAGTCAAACTGGGAAAACACAAGCTCTTCAGCAAAAGATCAGGACAGAAGGATGTCCTGCTAGTATTTTTTGCTTCTCTCAGTGGCATAACAACATTGCTGATATCTTTCTACACTATAAGCATCTGTAATTATTTAACTGTTTTTCTAAATGCCTCTTTCCTTGGAAGGGTGAGGCATTCACATTTTGGTCTTTTATTTAACTACTGTTTTTTTAAAGACACTTTCCTTGTGGAACTTTCATTTCTTTGGATCAAAACTGAAAGTGAACATAATGCATTATTTTTTAATTATCAAGCTTAACAGTTACATGTGGACTTTTGATAGAAAAGTGGGAAAAAATATTTTAGTTTGACACTTGACCTTAATTTCAACTTCTATACTGCCAATGCTTGCAAACCAATTTTAAAAACTTTTCATGAAAGAAAACCAGGTATTGATACAAGTAGCAGGGCTCAAAAAGGGAGCCTTTTTCATGTAGACAGGAAGTTCTTTAAAAAAAATAAAAAAATGATTGGAAACAGAGTAACTTGCCAGGGGGAATAGAAAATAACTCTTAAATTTTGTATGTACAGGCAGAAGCTCAGACACATCCTCTCACAAAGAGAATTCTAGTAGTCATCTGGTTAAAATCTGCATAAAACTCTAACTTTAAAGCTCTGGTGATGGCTATCCTTTGTGATGTTTTCAGTTGACTTACTGCTAGATGGTAAAAAGCCATTTCTGAACCATTTCTTTCATGCTATAGGATGCCTCATAGTCATGGAAGCTATGAAGAGTAATTCCTCTGATTAGAACGATTACATGGTCCACATCCTGAAAGAATTTTACAAATTTAAGACCAAGAAAATGTGTTCCATCTTAAACAGTGAGCCTCTTAATTCTACTGTTTCTGTATAAATCCTTTATTTGTACTGACATGTTAGCTATACCTCATGTATAGGTTAAAAAAAATGTATGCATAGGACAAAAGAATATACTGATAGGAACACTAAGATATTTTTTAGACCTGTCTCACTATCTTTAAGTATAACTAGTATTTCCTTGAAAACAGTGGGTCCTCAAGAAATCAGATAAGTAACCATTGTTGCTACTTCCTTATTTTTCCTCTATTCCTCTGCAAGATTTCAATGAATTCCTTGCATTTTTAGCAATCTTACAGTCTGTAAGAGTTGTTTCAGGGTACCTAGTCCTCCTTGATACCAGTACTAGAAGCCTTAGTGTAAAAGCTGAGGTGGAAGTTGAAGGGATAAAGAGATGTTTGTTGGTTGGGCAAGGAGGTTAATGAGGAACTAACGTTCATAGCTCATGTACGCAGCCAAAGAGAACTTGAATAGAATGGGGACATACTTCAATATGGCAAATCCTTAATAAGGCACATAGGCAGATCTATCTACCCACTGGTATAAATCCATCTAGGACTAGAAGCAAATAAACAAAGTCACAACATACATTACAGCAAATACAACTTGTAATTAAAATAGAATTGTATAGTATCTCTTGTGCCAGAAAGAACTGTCTTTTGCCTTTCACCTCTGGGGACCACGCTACTCGGAAGACAAAGCGAGTTCAGGACTCTCAAGAATTAGCTCCTGCCAACAGAGACATAAGGAGCATAAAGCAAGTGGGGTTCAGGCAGAAATTTAACAGCTTCCAGGCTGGTTTCATAGGCGGCTGGGAAGCCTCTGGCAGGGCAATGTCCTTTGGGCATGACAGACCAAGGGAAAACTGTACCTGTATGAGCAGTGTTAGGCCCAGGATAAAGGCAGGTGCAGTGCCACCTCACAGCCTCTGGCTGTGGCAAGGAGCCCAGGGTGCTGGTAACAGGATCCCTCAGCAGTCCCAGACAAAGTAAGCAGTGCAGCAGCTGTGTGGTCCATCCAGGAGCAAAAGGAGAGGGAGCCAAAGCCAGACTCCAGCATGTGCATGAGGGGTCTGTCCAGGAGACAAGCAACAGGCAAGGTAGGTCTAATGTCCAGCCAGAGGGCAGGGCTAGAAACAGGGCAGCAGACAGGTATACCTGTGATTCAGGTGAGGGCTGGGGGCGTGCAGGCCAGAGCTTAAATAGAGCTCATGGGCTAGTGAGCAGAGGCTGTGGGAGGAGGCCTCAGGTGAGACTGGTCAGGACCATTAAGGCCTATGGCAGGTGGACCAGACGAGAGCTGCTTCTCCTCCATCCCTTTTCGCAGGCCATTCTGATGGCTCAGGCCTACCCAGAAAGGGAAGCCAAGAAGACAGTGTCCAAACTGGATATGAGGTCATGATCAGTGACCTATTACAATTTGTTGTTCTTATGATGATGTTCAGGGAAGTGACAGTTTTTGTAGCATTCTCCAGTCGGCACACCATTGAGCCTGCCTTTTGAACTTTAATGGCTTCATGCAAAACTTGTTTTTCTGCTTATTTTCCTCAAGCTGTTGTTGGGTAAGAATACCCAGCAATGTCTCCTAGAGAAATAAAGAAGCAGTCATTAAAAAGGCAAAGCACCTCTCCCAGCTTTTTTTCCTCTTTAAAATGTAGGCCTATTTTTATGGAATTTATTTGCTATATTTTGTACATGCTATGTATTTTTTGCTGTAACACCATATGTTCAGGCTCTTCCTGAATTAATTAGCAGAAATTAGAAGCTTAAACCTTTGGAGGGTTTCCAAGAAAAAAAAGACTGGAAACATTTGCAGTTATCAGCCCCTTCATTGGAAGTGTAGGCACATCAGTGAATTAATTATGACCAGACATTTGACATGAAATATCAGTTACTTTCTTTTTTCCGTGAATTTAATGCTGATTCAACTGAAAGTTTTCCTTCTACAAGAGATCAGTCACATTCAGAATATGATGTACACTCACATTTCTCTTGACTATATATTCTCCAAGGATGAAAAAAATGGATTTATGACAGTTACTGCACTGTTGACCTGGCTGGTGTTTGTGAAATAGGAGACTGGAGTTTAATTATCAAGGTGGAACTTACGAACTTCACAATACAGATAGTACCCAATGTGGGTACATAAAAATGAGTAGTAACTTTTAAAAGAAATCAGATAATAATTGCAGATAGTGAAATACAAAGGAGACAGATCAGTGGGGTTATTTGAAAAAGCAGAGGGACTGTTTTTGATGCTCTATGCTTTGCAATGCTGGTCACCATCATTTGCAGATACTCTTCAAAGGTTTTCTTGTGGTTACCAGGATGAGATTAATGTATTAAAGGGGTGTAATTTTTTTGGGCTGCTGCTCTGATCTTAGTGAGGAGGCAAGTTGGCAGTCTGGAGAAAAGGGCTTCTCGTCAGGGACTTCTCTGCCAGCTTAGAAGAAACTCCATCAACTTTGTGTTTCAAGGCCTCTCTGTGAGAATGTAAAACATGAAAAAATCTTGAGGCTGTAAGTCATATTTTCCAAAGCAAAGTGATTTTGTAATATTATAAGAATCAGGTACTTTAAGCAAATTAATTTCTTTTACATTCACATGTACAGTAAGTCATAAGCATTGGAGAAAAATTAGGCTTTGGCCCTTTGTGTTCTGAACATATCCCATATCCTTTAACATATAGATGAGGTAAAGGCACAACACACCCTAAAAAGCAGGTTTTATGGGGGTACACAGTCATATCCAAATCAGCTACAGGCTCTCTAGATTGTGTGCCTGGCTTTGGCCATTTGGTGTATCAGAAGTACGCTATAGAGTTGAGAGAGGAAGTATCGTTAGAATTCTCAGTATATAACTTCAGTTGTTCCTAAAATATTATTGTACTATTATTTTCCCCTCCTCCCTAAGCTGGGTTACAGACCAGTTGTTTGACAGCACCGTCGCACTTGCTGTAGTCACCCTCCGCTGTGCAGAGGAAGCCATGGCTATTTGAGAGACATAAGGCCTTCATGTTCATAAAATCAATTCACCTGTATTGTTTCCTCCCCCTGTTCACCCTACCAAATGTGTGACGTTCTTCTGTCATGAGTGATCAGTCCACAGGAAATAATTTCAGTTGAACCTTTGGTTTCTTTATGGCCGGGAGTCAAGCTAGGATGGAGTTGCCATCTAATAAAAAGTAATTGTTCCCAGAAGCCGCAGGGCTACAAGCAACATTATTGTATTTTATGTATGATTCATTTTATTTAGTACCCTTTTAGTTCAGTTTTCTTTTTTGAATATGCATAGTTCTGAGAAAAACTATTAACGAATGCTCACCTTGGGAGCATGGTGAACAACAGAAACAGCACTGAACTGCTGTGCTTTGTGCTAAAAATATGACTGGAGTCTGCTCCAACCTTTTTTAATTAAACCAGGACCTTTTAGGGTTCACACAGTCTGCCAATGGTTTTCACACCTTTTTCTTCAACACTATACAGCATTTTTAACACACTTCCGTTGTTGTTTGCTGGCTTTGGCGGTTGCTGGTTTGGTACTCTTGGGGATTAAGACACTGTCTTTCTCCTTAAAATGGCACTGATAGTGGCAATCAGCTTCTCTTAGTGTGCCTTCGACCTCATACAGTACTACTATTCATAAAGGTTAGCAAATAGTGTTGCCTCTCCACCCTACTACATTCTTGACACCTTTGAGGCATAATACTGTAGGGCAGAAAGACGTCTGGCCAAAAATCTGCGCTGCCCTGGCACCAGCTGAGGGCACATTTCAGCTTTCTCATTATAAAGATGGCACTTCCCTCGTCATGGCCACCAGTTGCCGTTCCTGCAGCGAGGGATGTTCACACAGTACCTGCTCAGAGCACGGTGCTGCCTCCCTGCACCAGGTCTTGTTTCATCCGCCCAGGTGAAGTAGAAGCGGAGCAGGTGCCCTTCTCTCTGCCACAGACCATGTGCTCTGGGGAGCTACGGCTGCTTCAAGGCTGATGGGTAGAATGACCACAGCTAGTTGACCACTTGGAGGTCAGTGCTGGGGTATGGAGGGTGTGTGACCCTAATGTGAGTAAACATGGTATGGATATTTGGGAACATCCATGTCATGCAAATGTAGTCTTAACGCAGCATATTCCTAACAGCAGTGGTAACATGATTTCTTTAGTGAAAGATTGTTACCTGAGCTGGTAGAAGACGGCAAAAGGTAGAAATGTAGGGGCATCTGTATCATAGATTACAAATATAATCTTTTATTTCACAGTATTTTCCCATATTTGTCTCAATCCTGAACTGTTAAGGTCGTGTGAGTGCTGTCCTTATTGTCAGCAAGTAATGGATCAAACAATTCCACTAGTTTTGTGTGCTCTGTGATGGCAGAGGGGAGGAGTGACACTGTTCGGTGTGACTGAGTGACTGACAGTTAATGGAAGGAGCCTCAGAGTTCAGCAGTGCATCTTTATTTCACGGTAGGCTTTTTATTGAAAAGCTGTTGTTTAAAGCTATCTGCTGTAGTCATACTTGGTTCACAGACCACGGAAATCATCCCTGCATATGCACCTCTATTATTGCCCTAAAAGAAGTAGCTGACATTGTCATTGAGGTAATCTTAGATTTATGGAGAGGCCACGTGTCAACATACTGAGAAGCAAAATAAAGAAAATACAGCCAGAGCTGTAAAGGAGGAGGTGAGGAGGGTTGTGAGCACGCTGGGTCCCACATGCCTACCCCAGGAATGGGTGGTATTCCGGAGGCAGTGTGCTTCTGGTTAGTGTTGTGTCGGGAGAGAGGAAGCAGAGGAATGTAGTTACTGCTTTTCAGTATTCAGGTCAGCTTCCCTCTTCCACCTGGCTGACTTGATCACCAGTTCTCTTGCTGTCCTGTGGTGGGTCTCGCTCTTTCCCTAGAGCTGAAGATAAACTGCATAAGCTAGGGTGAGAATTAAGAAAATACTTTGCCATTTACACTAACACCTTTGATTTATATTTAGCGTTAGGCAGTGGTTTATTTTCAGAGTTTTGTTCATTGGTTTAAACATCTTTTTCCTGATGGCTGAACCATCTATGCAGAGCAGCATATTCAGTGAGTAATGGCTGAGAAGCCTCTTCTGTATGTATGGGCCTGTGGTAATTGCTAGACATATTGTAATGCTCTGCTCTTAAATAACATTTTTTTGGCTAAATAGTTATGAACAGATCGTAGTTCCCAGTTCATTTAGCACTTCAAGCTTTCTGTACCGGAATATACATGATTCCATTTCTCTCTCTTGAACGTCTTCATTAATGCTGTCTGGTCTCTGTCTATATTGCTTTTCAAGTGGGCCAGTCAGACGTAGCAGATGAGGATAGATAACATGAATATTCTAACAGTGATTTCTTTAAAGAGTTCTCAGTGCTTACATAGGAAGGCGTGAGCTGCAGGCACCAGATGCTGGACATTTGTTCCTAGCAACTGTGAGAGCTACACCAGGGGGTTTGCTGTCATGGTGTAGGTAACACAGGATATGGCAGGAAAAAGATGCTTCCAAAGAAATTACTGCTGGTGGAAGGGGTGTTGCAAGCATTCACTCAGAATTTCCTCTAATCTTCCTTTTATGCCTAAAGTTTGTTGCTTGCATTTGTAGATACTTATCTATAAATGTGTAGGTCATATTCAGATTAATCACTGCAGCTTGTGTCTCAAGAGTGTTCTGTTCTTCACATGTAGGTTTCTTGCAGCTTTCCTTTACACAAGCCATGATTTTGCTTTTGGGACTTGCAGTTCAGTCTAGATTAACAAGAGAGTCAATGCGTTACATGGAGAAGCTTATCTTTCTTTTCTCACACCTTTTTTAACTGACTGGGATTTGTTTGGGTTTTTCCTCAAAAGGCACTAGCAGGGTAGTCCCCCAAATTGTTTCCGAAGAGCAGTTGTTGTGTACAATATGGCAGGCCCCGGGGCCCCACCATCATCATACAGCTCCCTCAGCGGACATCTGGCTGCTGTTTAAAGAACAGCCTGTTGTTGGGATTGGGGATGCACATCACCTCCTTGCTCCTCCCAAGGGAGAGCCACTCAGATAAGGTCTTGGCTTCTGGTAAAAGGCAAAGCAAACAGAAGGTGGGTGGAAGGAAGAATTATTATGGCAATACCGGAGAGGGAAGTCCCCGCTAAGTTTCTCAGTGACAGTGCCATTCTTCTTTACATCTGTACTGCAGTGCGGAGCCTTCATCTTGTGTTTCCTTTTCAGCGTCAGGCTGTGCAGGGTTTGACTGAGTGAATATTTCTAGTACTTCAGCAGCATTCAGGAGAGTTATCTTTGCAACCAATCTGAAGACAAGCCACGCTAAAAAGCTTTACAGCCCCGTCATTCTGCTTATGCAGTGAGAAGACCATTATAAATGTAAAGATAAATATATAAGTAAACATGGCTGTCTAATGCTTAACTGTGATAAAAGCAGCTTTTCGTATCAGTAAAGTGGGGTTCTTAATATAGAAAGAGAAGTTCTCATGGCCTGGGACAGACTACAAGCCTCAGAGCAGAAACCTTCAGGATTTTGTCAGGATTTCAGTAAATAAGCAGCTGTCTGTACTGCATTGCTTGCCAAGGCAGTAATTTATTCCAGAAGTTCTCTTGAAATTTAAGTCCTGTAGGCTGAGGAAACAAGCTGCAGCTACAGTGTTAGGCCTTAGAATAAAGTATGGTTTAATTCTGATCAAAAAATAGACAAAGTGGTGGTGTTACTCAGGCATACCATGTTCCTTTTTTGGCATGCTGTATTCAGCTGAAACACTGTCAGAGGATACTTCTCCCTTTCAGTCATAGGAAACTTCAGCTACTGTGATAAAATTTAAAAGTCTCATTCACCACAGAGCCTGTGCCAAACATCTTTTCCAATGCTTTCATCTTGACGTAGCAAAGTGACAGTGACACTTGCCGGTGGCAAGTAGCTTGCCCTATTGAATTGTGTTAATTGTGTTGAATATAATTTTCTGCAGAAACTGCGTGTCCCTTAAGAAAAGTTTCTGTCTTTCCTGGGTGTTAAGAAAACCTTTGAAGTACATAATTAATACAACCATGAGTGTCCTGTCTTGCTGAGGTTGCACTAGGCAGTTCGAAACAGTAAGGAGTGGTCTCTGTAAGACCCAGATTCTGGCTCTAGTTTGCAATCCCTGAAGGCTTGGTAAACAGCAGTAAACACAAAGAACCTCAGATTTATTACTTCAGGTCTCATGGTATTTATTCCAGTTCTGTGATATTTTCAAGCCTGACTCATGATATTTGAATGCTTGAGGCTGACAGTACAAGGATTTCAATCTCACAGTGTCTATGTTAGGTTGTGTTCACATAAGTAGTTAACAGAGATGAGGAGAGCCCACCGGGAAAGGCGTGGGAGATTGGGTAGGATGGGAACACCATGACCCTTTTCCTTCGGTGCTGTAGAACTGTTCAGAACTCTGAGTCGTCAACAGCATAAATGAGAACTTTTTTTTTTAAAGCGTGAACAAGGCAAGTATCAAATTGATAAAGTACAAAGAAAATACAGTACAGTCTGTTGCTAAAACGGATATTTTGATTATTCAAAGTATATATTTTTATTCTAAAAATCTGAAATTAATTTGCATAGCATTTTAGAGCCAGGTACTGTTTCAGTAAGGGTCAAGTAAGTAGTGCAGCCATGAAGACTAGCTAGGACTGAAACGGCTGCTTCTCGTCATGCCCATCAGGCATTTTGTAGTATGGAGGAAGTAAAAGTAAAAAACATATTTACTGATTTTACTTAACAACCCAAAACACAAAGAAGCCCTAAACCCCCAACTCTTGAAGTGCAAGGGATAGATGACGCTAGGTGGCGTGTTAGCTCTGAAGAGTTGGATCTGGGGGATTCTGATCGTATCTGGTGTCCAAGGCAAGACATTCGAGAGCTTCTGCTGCCTTTCAGCCCAATTCTGTGGCAGTGCCACATGAAACAGCAGCTTGTCAGTGAGCTGGACAGTGTCTAGTAGAAAATAAACAGGACTAAAGTAGTATGAGAAAAGTCAAGGGAATTCAAAAATTCAAGCCCAACAAGGCCAGCTTGTTCATTTTCTGTGAACTGTCTTGTAATAGTGTAAGCTTTGTCTGTAGTTTCATCAGGACTTAGAAATTAAGAGTTGGTAAGAGAATATGTCCACAGTAAAGGTCATTACAAATGTGTAGTGGACATCAGTCGCTAACAGCTGGGATATTAATAAAGGATAGTGTGATCTTTAATTTAATAAACCATTATTATTTCCACAGTTTGAGGAATATTAAAACAGTGATGTTCAGCTGTAACCAAATATTTCAGTAATTAAATGAATTGTCTAATTGTCTAACTAATTAACTCTCTCTAAATGCCAGCATTTCAAATACGTGCATGATCTGTCATACTCTGGCAGGAAGACATGAGATTTCCTACTGGGACATTTTGAGGTTGAACAAGAAAAAGAAATTTGAAAATGAGTATTTTGATTTTGAGAACTTTACATCTTTCCTCTGGACGTAAGAACCAAACTGGGAGGAAAAACCAGGTTGTAGGTTGCAAGGCATACACATTTTTAGGGTGAGCTGATGCCTGAGAAAGTATTATTTGGGATCTATATATTCCTGAAAGGAGTGGTGTCCAGCTGAGTCACCTCTTCCATGGTCACCAGCCTTACCATAGAAGATATTCTTTCAAGAGATCTCTCATATCAAACCAGGTTTCTGTTAATTTTAGCTGATTTTCATACTAGTTACCGTATTAGAGGAAATATCTTTAAGTCTGTCATACAACGTACATTTTATAAACACAACATGTTTTAAGTATTACTATGATAGGATTATACATTGTCGTTGAAACAACACTGCGAGTTAATGGTGCTTTTCAGAGGTGATGGAGGTAAAGAATTAACTCTTTGGAAATGTTTTGACAATTGGTTCAATATATAATCAGAAACTTGTGTGGTATTTAGAAGATGGATTACTGAGCCATTAGCAATCTACCAATATGATCAGATATCCATATTAATAAACATCTGTCCCGATGGCATAGCAGATGTGCTAGGTGTATATATAACATAAAATGTAAATTTTTTAATGAGTAAGTTCTTATTTTTTACTACAAATTATTTTAATTACATTATATATCATGCTGATTGCTTCATTTTGCAACACTGAAAGTGTGGGGTTTGGTTATGGTTTTTTGTTTGGTTTTGTGGGGTTTTGTTTATGTTTTTTTCTAATCTGTGATGACAATGTTCTGATAAATTCTAAAATATGACTCTGCTGTTTGAATGAACTATTTTTGAAAGGTGAATTTTATTGTCTTCCATTACTGACCTACAGCCTATCGTTATAGGTTTGTTGCATCAGTTTGGCTCTGATAATCCTGATTTTGGTGCCTCTCAAGGCTCAATAGCCTCTTTAATTCCAGTTGCTGTTGAATTTATAACGCACAGCGTATGGAGTGTACAACTCCATGACTCCCTTTTCTGAACATCAGATGTCACAATCAGGCAAAAATTGCCATCATTTTCTGAAGATGAAACCTGAAAACTTGATAAATACAATTATAAGGTATAGTAGTTTAACTACCAGAAAGCTGACTCCCCAACTCCAGAAATCTTTTTGTTCCCATGTTGTGTGTCCTAAACTTCATTCAACTTAAAATCCGTTTATCGTATTTGTGAAATCTTTAATCATTGTGAATATTCTATTTGCAAAACACTAGATGAGCACTCTGAAACTTCAGTCAGTTTTGCACTACTTTTAAATAGCGTCAAACACATCTCTTTGAGCAAAAATGTTAGCAGGTTACTGATATCCCAGGTGAGTTTTTGAATCAAACTTTGATTTAATTTGTATTTTTCTAGGGATTTTTTGGAAGACTGATTGCTTTGTTGTGAAATACTGGGTATTTAAAATTATAATTGTATCCCTGAGAGGTCTTATTCTTTTGAGTAGCTTTAAAAGCTATTAATGACAGCTTGTGGGCAGAAGTGTTGAAAAATATGATTATTAATAGCACATTTTAACACCAGAAGTAGAATAGCACATGTAAACTCTGAAAATGCCATGGCTGGCGATTAGCAAGATGATGTTACATGTAGTAAGAGGCATTCTGAAGGATTAATTTTTGAATCAACATTTCAGTGCAATGATAAACCCTTCAGTAAAGAATATTACAGTAGGAAGTACTGGGAAGAAGGAGGTAAAATGATTGTGCTGTGAATCAGCTTAAAGAATTTGAAAAATGTTAGAGGGAAGGTGAAAAAGAGATTTGCAGAAGCTAACTGCACTAAGTAAAATAATGCAAGAAGACAGACCAGACGGTACCGTGGCCTCCTTTCTAGCCCATGGTATTAATGACTTTTGCCAGTTCTCACAGTTTTCTTTTTTCATGATTAGAGATTGAAGGCTTGAAGACACGTGCACTAGGCAGCCTTGAGCCAAACTCAGAATAAGCTGAGCAGCATACTTTGTGGCCAGCCTTGTAATTTTTGAGATCTGGATGAGGTATTTTAATTACTATAGTCAAGAAGAATGAGATAAAATTTGAGATAAGAAGGGTTCAGAATTAAAACTGTATGTCATTGATACAGCTCTTAGCTTAATTGTGTTAAAAGACCTCTCAGCACTTGTGTTCACACCTACTCAGACTGCACAGCTGGGTGCTGCTATTCCTTTCTATCTTTAGATCACGGGTGTCAAACTCATTTTCACCAGGGGCCACATCAGCCTCACAGTCGCCTTCAATGGGCTGGATGTAAATTTAGGACTGGATAAATGTAGGAGTATTTGCATTTATACAGTCCTAAACCGAACTGTGTGCTGTGTTAATCGGGGAGGTGTGATGAAAGCTAGAAACCTGCTAAGAAAGCCAGTCAGTCTTTGTGTGTGTGAGAGACAGGTTTCCCAGACTTTCCAGTTTGTTTGGCTGGTACTGAAATCTTGATGCACTGGCTTCACGTGCAAGGTGGTCTTCATGTAGAGGCAATTGCTCCAAAGGTATCTGATTGTCTTGCCACAAAATATACGTGGTGTGTGATGATGTGAACTATGACATATGTGAGAGCAAACTGGAATCATGAGTCTACCTTCCTTTGCAGTTTCTACTGTCGTCTGATTAGTGGGACTATGGTCAGTTGGGTTGGGAAAAATCATATCAAAAGGGTAAGCTCAAGAATGACAGATTGATCATATAGTACATATAAATGCATACTTACAGTTATTTAGGTATATAATGCAGCTGGCAGTTATATTACCGAATCAGAGGTCTCTTTCTGTGACTAGTTCATGACAGTCTTTTTGTCCTACTATAATTCATAAAAAAAGAACTTTCTGAACTCCAAGTTTGGGGTTTTTAATGTTTATTTTTTGATAATGAATTTACCATCTCTTTTGGTTGCTTTTAAGATTGAAAATCTAAAAATCCATTAGAAGATGGTTCTTTACAGTGACTACATCCTCTTTGCTGCCATCCATTTTTGGTTGTGGTTTTTCCCCCCAGGAGATAAGTAAAGTGTACCGTGTATTTTACTCTGGGTTTGTGATGATGTAATTATTAATAAAAGCTTCACCATAACTCTGTCCAGAGGGTAGTTGGCACCTTCAGCCTTTAGCTTGGCCCTTTTGAATTTAAGTGTTTAGTTATGCATCTGCCAGAGTTCCTAATGGTTTTCTAATGGTCTCTTCCAGTGGTTTGTGTTCTAAAACTGTTTCTGTTCTAAAACTGTGGAAGCAACTTCAAAAGTTAGAAAAACATGTGACAATTTGATATTCATTTAATTGCATCTGTGGTCCGAGCATTCCTCGTGTGGTTATTTTTGTCCACGAGACAGTGGCTGGACTTGAACCGTGGACTGAGTGCAGACAGGGCGATGGGCTGAACTTGTAGCACCTTCACCAAGAAGGATGTAACCAAGTGAGGCAGGAGCTCTCAGGATGGGACTTCAGAGTGACATTCAGGTTTCCCCAGGCAGCCCCTGTTGTGTTGATAAACAGCTGTGGTGGAGAATCTGGCCCATCCAGACTCCCCAGACAGCTCCTGCTGCAAAACTGATGGGAGTCTGCCCAGAAGACACTTATAAATAGCCAGTAGAAACTGTTGATTGAGGTGCAGAAACAGTGACTTGGGACAGTCCTTCGTACGTTGTACTTTGTAAAGTCGTGAGGGTGCGTGTAGTTCGGTTAATGAATAGCGATGGATTGGCGATGCACAGGCTGGAGTGGCTGTGGGACCGCAGGCCAGCTGAATGAAAACACCGCAGCAGAAGAGTGGTTTGGGAAGTCTCCCACAATGCAGCTGAAGAGGCTCTTGTGCAGACACTTGCAGTAGAGTCCAGAGAGAGACCAACTGTCCTGTTTCTGAGAGAGAATTTCCCACAAGAGCATTACCCTGTGCCACGTTCCCAACAACTCAGTTTTAACTCTGTTCATTAGTGTCTCTGCACTGCTGTAAACTTCCAAAAGGTAGGGTCTGCCATTAGTTATGGTTTGGGTTTATTTTTAAATGACAGGATTAAATGAGGAATAAATACCCGGAAAAAATCATAGCATAGTGTTCATAAAGCACCAAAGTCAAATTTGCTGTTTGAGTTTTAAGCTCTACCTTTTGGTATTCACTTAGTTTTAATTGCTGTAACAGGCCTTGCTACAAGGCGTGTTCCAACACAGTAAGGAAATAGTCTTCATATATATATGGCTTGATTCTTTTAAAGAAAAGAAGTTAATAGAAAACAGATGCAACAAATGGTTTTCAGAACAATTCATTTGCTTTCTCTCATTGGAGAAGTGGGAAGGGACACTTTTAAGAACAAAGGGAGCATTTCTTTGATTTTTTTAAAGGTTACAGCATAGCAAGAGGATTTTTAAAGACAATATTGACTTATTTAAGTGGCATTGCTATATATTTGCACTGTACTGCTTACATTCATATTTTGTTTAATTAGTAACCCTCCGATGGCTTTTTCCTGCTTCCAGGCTGTTAAGACTTGCTTTTTCTAGACCACGTTATAACTCCTGTTGAAAATTCAACACATGGTCCACAAGAGTGGGAAGCAGCTGGGCCACTCTGCAGTGGGAGCCCTTAGAGATAACACTGACTTTCTGCCAGGGCTGGAACTCCCCTCTGTGCTCTGAGGATTTGCCATTCTGGAGCTGCAGTGCTGCTGCATTGGAAACGTACTCCACATGGCCTAACAGCTCCGTGTTTGCTCTTTGGGCTCTCACAGGACACAACCCCCAGTACCTCTGCCGAGAGGCTCTCAGTGCCCACACAGGTATCACAGTGGGTCTGGCCTGTTTGTAGAGCACAAGATTTGACACCTCCTTTTCCTTTGTCCATGTCGTTGCATAATCCAGGTCAGGCTGCAAGGAAGCTGTCCGTTTATTAACATGTTTGCGCACAATTTTAATGGGTTTTGTTGATAATAGTTTCAAGTTGCAGAAAGGCTTGGATTTAAAAAATTACTGGAACACACAGTCTGTGAGGCTGTTGGATGGTGTCTTATGTTAGAGTCGTTAAAGTCTCTAGATAATTTCTGTTCGTGACAGGGAAAATAGGAGAAGGGAGGTTGATGAGGCAAATATCTGAGACTTGTCCTGTAATCAACAAAACAGTAACTACAGATATGTAACATAGCGATTAAAAATAATAGATATCCAAATTAGAGCCCATGACTGGTAAGATCTGCTGACCTTAGCAACTGAAAAATCAAAGTGACCTTTCAAAAGCTGAATTTAGAAGCAGAAAGAGATGGAGAAACATCTGAGAGAAAATGAGAGGAAAAAGAGATGAGAAACAAATAATTGATGCCTGCTTTAGATACCAGAACTCACCGGTGATGTTGTGGTATTCTTTTACATTATACCAACAATGTTTGTATGTGGATGTGAGAAACAGATCAGAGGGAGATCTGGGGAGAGATTTCTGGTGGCAGAGGAAGAAGTTGCTACGAAACGGCTAACTGGGGGAACCAGGTTCTACATCTCTAAATTGTTTCGTCTGTAACTAAACAAAATGCGAATGATGGAGCTTCATGGATGGCATCTTTTTTACTATTTCATCTCTATTTTTAATAAACTGCTACAAAACACAGAAGTGTTTCTGTGTTTACATGCACTTACAGGGGTGAAAATCTAGGAATTGTGAGCTCCTTCCATACTTGTGCTCACAAATGGACACTCTTGGACTTTAGGGCTTCTCTTGTAGTCTTTGGCAAAATGCGTCATCATTGTGTCCAGTTTAGACGTAGTTGAGACCAGCTGCAGGAGGGCATATTCCTGTCTTACCGCTATTTTTATCACTACAGGCTTTTTTTTTTTTGAGTCCACTGTAAAATCCACTGATGAAGTCATTTAGTAACAACAAGCACTGCAAAGTGCTTTTCATTTTCAGATCAAAATGACAAAATTATAGCTATTATGTATATATGTAAATATGTATTTATCTAACTGTATGTTTTTGTTTGTTTTCGTACACCTCCTGCAGCTGGTCTGAACAGAGTAGGAATTGGATGTTTTCATTAAATAATTTCGTCAGGATTGGCAAGGGAAGTCCAAATGTCTTTGCACAGATTTGATCTTCTGGATTTACAGGTGAATGGAAAGGGTGTCTGTCTGTGTGCACAAGTGCAAGTATGGGAAGATCTCAAAATTCTTAGATTTTAATCTCTGTGTTACTGACATACCAGCCACTTCTGTATTCGGTTGTTGCACATACAGATAGTCAATGCATATACATACACATCGCGGCAGAGATGGACAAACATACCGCTTTGATGCTTTGCTTTCCAGGTTCTGTTGCTGCTATGATTAGTTTTGTCAGACTTCTAATTTAAGAACTTGTAGTCAGGGTTTCAGCTGCTCTTCCACCTCTCAGACTACACATACAGCTCCTGCCTGACATACTGTCTTTTCTGTTCCCACTTCTGCCTCTTCCCTCTGCTCTCCCATACTATTTTAAGATGTAGTTCCAAATTATGAAGCATCTTTGACAGGTAACATAATGTTCAGTAACTATTAATATCAGCATTTTTTCACTACTATTTCAGGACTTCTCATTTTCAAGTGTCATGATTAGGATGATGGGGCAGCACTTTGCTATATACAACTACATTCTGAAGCAAAAATTCCTCAGTGTTAAGCCATATGCTTTTTAAAAATGGGGACCAGAAGTAGAAATTTAGTGACAGTTATTTTGCAGTACTGTAATGTTCAGCTTTGAGCCTGCAGCCAAGTTTTCAGTACTTAGATTTTTCTAACAAAGTTTATAGAGCTGACAAAATAGGACATGTGAGCATAAAAACAAGAGCGTTCTGTCCTTTTCCTGTTTAAATAGCTGTATTCTGACTTCATCAATCAGAGCAGAAAGAGGAAGAAAACACAGTGGATCATTAAGAAAGGTCTCTTCTGTTTTAATATTATTAAATAGTTTGTCTGAACAGTAATACAAATGAAGGGCATTTTGTTTGTTGTTATGCAGTCACATAGTATTTGGCAGTCAGAAGTGGCCTGCATGGGAAAGGTCTGGAGAGGTCGGTCAGACACTGTCCGGAGGGGCCTAAGGGCTGGTGCAGCCTGACAGGCCGGGCCCTGCGTGCTGGGACCCCGCGCCAGCCGCGAGCCAGGGTCATCGCACAGGCCTGGCACCGGGGATGAACCACAGTGTACCCTAGAGTCCTCTCGGGTTTTGTGCAACTACCAGGAGACTCAGATTTTCTTCACGACAACCGATCACGGGTTTTGTGAAATTCAGAGAATCGTGGGCATCACTATCAGAATTGAAACTGGCAAACACAAAAGGCCTTTGAAAAATCTGCTTCTGTATGGTCTACTAAGTGCTGAAAAAATTTTCGATTGCTCTATTTTGGTCTTGGGTGGAAAAATACAGGAAAAGCAACAAAAATGAATGAGTAGGTTCCTTGCTGAGCAAAGTTTTTTAAATAATAGCTTTATTTATTTAGTAAAACTGGTAAAAGCATAAGGGATATGGGGAGAGAAGGATGACCTAGGTAAGAAAATTACCAACATGAGATCAATAATGAAGTATCCAGGTAGTAGAATCTGCTCCAGAGCAGAAAGACTGATATAAACTCGTATCCATGCAAAAAAAAACTGCTGTAAAAACCTGCTTTGACTGAACAGATGCCTTCTAGATAAGACATGCATGTCATTGTTGATAGACCACGTCACCATATGAGTAAGTCTCATATAATCCTCTTGGTGCCGTACCACCCAGTGACTGCAGTTGAGGAGGAATTCCCATGTCAAGATTTTTTACAGAGCCTTACTGCTTATTCCACCATAAGAAGTTGAAGCTTTAGGAAGCAAACTCAAACCTATTCATTCCATTGGCACTTGGTCTTCTCTTTTCTAAATTAAACCTTATGTCTTTCCAGGAATTCTACAGAGACCTCGTTTCTGTGAAAAAGAGCAGAAGTGTTACTTCTCCTGTGTTAACTGTTTTCCCATTGCCTTTTCTTCTGCAGCTTGCAGGTGTTGATTCCTGATGGATTTTTGATCCTCTGAAACTTCTAATTGCTTCTTACTGTCTTATTGTGTAGGGACTGACCCTCCACTTGTATCTGTGCATTTCATTTTCCTGAGTGCACCTATTCTTCTTAAATTGTATCTACCTTCTCCTTTATACTTCTCTCAAGAGAATTCTTAATTACACATCTGGCCTCCCAGCCTATTTCTTTCCCCTTCCACATCAGCATCAAGTTTAAGGGCATTAAGCATTTCCTTTTTTCCTTCATTCAAGTCATAGAGAACTGAGCAGCACAGAAGCCAAGGCAGATCTCCGCAAAACCAGGTTCCTTCCTCTATTTTTCCCTCCATTGTGACAGCAACCCTTTGATAACCAGTCTGTCTTGGAGCATGCTCTTCCAGCGGTTTTGTATCTACCTTGAATTTATTTTATTGTTTAGGTAATTTATGAAAGTGTAACAGGAGAAATTTTCAGAAGCCTATCTGAAGATTCACAGTATTTATAGCTTCTAATCTTTCCAGAGGCCATAAAAGCTTATTCTACAGTGGTCTGACAATAATTATCCTCGAAAAATCATGTTGGCTGTTACTCATCTCTTTGTTATATTTTCCATGCTTCGAATTTGTTTATGAATTGATAGGATCTACTGGCTCTCAGCAGACACCGTTTGGAACTCTCAGGCAAAATGAGGTCGATGGCTCTGCCAATATCT
Source organism: Pampusana beccarii (assembly GCA_013399365.1). Taxonomy (NCBI): domain Eukaryota; kingdom Metazoa; phylum Chordata; class Aves; order Columbiformes; family Columbidae; genus Pampusana; species Pampusana beccarii. Next base: position 110,212 of record VWYH01006327.1, on the reverse strand, counting down.
CTACCAAGAGATGTTGAAGGGCAACACTCAGAACGTCGACAGGATCTGTGAAGTCTTCGCACACTCAAAGGTACCAATCCAGCAAAAACCAGTCTTAGCCAGATCAGCCCATGTAATACTGGTTTATAAAATATATTTCTTTCATGTATGCCAGCCCACTCTTGCTTTAAAAAGCCTGTGGTTTTGGATCCCCTCTCCTTACTCCTCTTCGAGGGAGATGCAGACCCGATACATTGGTGGTGCAGGAAGGCAAAAAAGAAGAGGGACAATGAGCTTCTGTCTTAACTCATTTCCATTTCCAGAATTATAGAATAGTTAATATATGTACTGTGTTCACGTTGCCTGGAACTTCACTGACCTATTCGTGGGTCCATATAATCCAGGTATTTTTCTAAGTCTTAAATTCCTTTACTCAAAAAAGGTATTTATAACTACAAAATACTATTTAATACAGAGTTTATGGTCATTTACCTTGTACCTTTTAGCATCCTTTTCTCATCTGGCTACACTTTAATTTACATAGATGACATTTATTTTGTTAATGAGTGGAACTGCTTCAGCCATCGCATCTGTAAATGTTGAGTATGGGTTTGGCCTTTAGTCAGTTAAGCTAGCAGTTGTGCTAGCGTTAAGACTTTTTTTCTCTGAATTTCCAAACCTTTAAATTCAGAGTGGGATAGAAAGTGAATGAAACTAGAAGTTTTCTTGTTCTGTGTTCACAGCTGGAAGGAGATGGCAAAGGTCAGCTCTGGGATCCACGTATATGATCTAAAACTATGTTCTCTGTCAGTGAATGTCCTGAGGTACTCTGCTGCCTCCTGTATTCCAGGTGTAACTGATAGAGACATGCAGCCAGGTGTAATGAAAGGGGTTTTTTGTTTATAGCCTTGATTATAACAGCATCATTTTCCATCCCTGAATACCAAGCACTTCACGAATTTCATCTAAAACCGTGCACATTGAGCTGGAAGGAACAGAACAAACAATCTACATAAATGTTAAATGTGACGTTACATCCCTCTTTCTGTGGGGTTTGGGCTTCCCTTTTCAACTGGGATCTGTAAGTAAGCATTAATTCCAGTCATTCCTTACAATTTAAGAAAAGGCAAGGGGGGGCAAAATTGTGGTAAAATATTTGTTTAAAAATACTGCTAGGAGAGTAGTATATTCTAGTGGTAGATGGATTAGATGAGATATTTACCCAGGAACTGGGAGTTTCCTTTCAGCCTGGAAGGGTAAAACCACATTAGCCATGAGCCTTTTACCTGTAAATTCTGATTGTGTGCCCACTTGGCTTTTTGAAGCAAGGCTACTTCAGGAATTGATTGCAGAACTGCAGTGTTAATTCTGCTAGAAACAGGAAAATGTGATTCACTCAGTAAGTTAATAGAGCATTTATAGTGAGTGAAGTATGAATCCTGCTCCCAGAACTTCACACAATCACTAGGTTAAAAACAAATCACACACACACAAACTCCACAAGCCTAAGAACTCATGGAGTAGAGACCAGAATGTGTGATGGGAGTCCAGATTTCTTAACTATGGCAGTATTTAGAAGCATTTTGCACAGCAGAAGTGGGGAGGTAGAAGATATTAAAAGCATACTACATATTTGGTTGGGGAAGAACTGCAAGAGGCACAAGTGGAACCATGGAATGTAGTGATAATTGAATTAACTAAATAGTGTATGTAAAATGTAATGAATTTGTTTAGGAGTATCTTTCTGTTTCTGGATAAAATAATGGATGCACTTTATAAAACGGATAGCTATATAATTAATGCACTTTCCCCAGGAGTAGACACGTACCCGAAGTAACATGAAGTCACCTGGATGGGTGCTCTGACCTTCACAGAGTCAGTAAGTGTTCCAGTTGATTCCCATGAACCAGGAGCCGTAGCCCACGGTCTGGCTCACCCCAGCCGGTCCGAACCCCAAGTGATGGTACCAGTTGGGGCTGCTCAGAGGCACATTGGTCTGGGGTTGACCGGGATTGCCGGGCTGGATCCACTGCTGAGCTGTGGCTGGAACAGCAGGGACCAAAGACACGTTTGCCCCAACTGCAACCAAAGCTGCAATCAGTGCCGTGTTCTGCAGTGTTCCCACAAAACTAGAATTTCAGTGGGAGCTCTCAGGAGTTGCTGGGCTACAAATTAGGGCCGATGATGTAGTGGTCAGTGGCTGAAGCTCAATTTTGTGTGACAAAGGTGACTCAGGTTGTGGTCTGCAGATGACAACAGTAGTGAAGCTGAAGTTTGGGCCTTGAAATGCTTGCAGGGCTCTGAAAATCTCATGTTTGATGGTAGTTCATGGTGCTGGACGTCTGTCAGGGAGTTCATTTTTTCACATTGGCCAGTCAGTAGAGCTCCCTGGTTTTGTTTCTGATGCAGGGGAAATACAAAGTGTTTGCTGAGGTGAGTAGGGGTGTAGGTGAGTAGAGACAGAAGTCTGTTCCTAGAAAATGTGATGGCAAAGGCCTTTTCAATTTCCGGTAAAACAAATCTGTTATTGTAAGGATAAAGATAGTATTTTCAATTGTTACTTTGTAGAGTGAAATTCCAGTGTGAAGGAAGAAAGAAAATCATGCCAGATGCTGATGCCTGCCAATTATTGTTCAGTTCAGGCAGACAGGGATGGAGTTACTCTGCACATCCACTGTTTGGCATGGCTTGGGGCAAGAATGGTTAGATTGAGAGGCTTAGGTGTCTCTTTCAGAATTTGTAAAACCCTTGGTGTTGTGTCAATTAACACAGTCCAGCTTTTTTTTTTTTCTGGTTGTACCTTCTAAGAAACATTTCTGTGAAGCATTTTTTTCCTCCTACAACTTTGTTGAGATATTCTAAATTGGTTTTATTGTACCGAATCCACCTACATTCCTTCTAGTTAGACTTAGCTGGATTTCTCTATCAAATTATTTATTATCTTGTTCCTACTTTCCTCATTGGATAGAGCAGGTGATTTAAGAAATGTAGTTGGGGGCATATAATTGCTTATATAGTACTTTTGGTCTCATCTTTGAATGATTTATCAGCTTACTTAGCTTTATGCTTGGAAATAGTGAAGTGTTAAGAAAATTGAGATCTTCCATACAACGAATAAAAATCAGCATTCAGAGTTTGCTGTAGGCTGGGAAGCCAATGACTGCAGTAACTGCAGTAACTGTGTGAGATGAAGTTTGGCTTTGAAAATTATAGAGACTTGGGAAAAACTAGTAAGTTAAGGCTGGCTTAAAGTACATGGACACTATAGCAAAGAAATCAGAATTTCCCTCGTAAGAGACACAAAAAGATGGAAAACTCTGCAAAGGAGACTTGTTTTATGCTCCTTACCAGCAGGTGGTACCTGGTGGGAAGTATTTTTTTAATCTGTTTTTAAGCATCTGCTGTGGGTGCATGAGCTACATTAATCTTCTTAAGCTTTTGCATGCAGATCTATGTTATCTATAGTAATTTGGTTATTTTTAACCACTGGACCAGTCCTCCCCATAGACATTTATTTTTTTTTTTTCCTGTTTCTTCCTTTTGCTGGTCTTTCAGCTTATTGGTTGTACTCTCCCAAGTATTCTTTTGAAAGTATTTAGTGAATAGAATTGCCAAACATCATAAACGAATGGCTTATTATGCCATACCTCAGGGCAATTAAACTTGTACTTTATTTAAAAGGGTCTGAATTTTATGTGAAGGTAAAAAATGGAGCAGATAGTTCTTGGTTGTATAGAAAAGGAGTCCTGTTTGTATGTGCAACTTGGACATGTTGGTTTTTCACTTAACGGAAGTGTGAGGCATTCTTAAACACTATTTGTAAGCCTTTATTTCACAACTTAGCTGTGGTTTATGGCTCATAAGCAGCCTGCCCCATGTTTCTTAAAGAATGTAGTTGAGAAGAACTGGTGCAATTAGGTGGCAAGTGGAGCAGAAACCATCAGTCCTCATTGCTGAGTGTTCCTGTAATTCCTCTCATGGTGGCCGTATTTGTGGTGTAAAGAAATAACTTTCATTTGTCTGAAATATCTTTATTGCTTACAATTGCTATACTGTTAGCCACATCCTCTGAGGGACTTGCACAGGTACACTTGCTAGTTCAGTTGAACAGCTTCACCATCAAAATACTTGGTCAGTGTATCTTCAGATGCCAAAAAAGCGCTGGCTGATACAGGAATTACCTAAGCAGAAATTAGTTGCCACTGTAATTCTCTCTCTCTCTCTTTTCCTCGCTTCTTTAACTGTGATTTATGTTACCTTTTGTGTTGTTAATCCCAGGTACACTATTTTTCTTCTATAAACTCTGATCAATTTGTTAAATAGTTTTTCCATAACAAGAAGATACCTCTCTCTAGTAAAACAACACACAAAGTACCTGATTTTATTTTTTTTCCCCAAGTGTGGGGTTCCAAAGTTGAGAATAAGGAACTGTAATTTGTGAAGTATGCTTTTCCCCAAGGATCAATAGATAGTTTCTTGCTTAGCAGTTTATTTAATCAAGAAGAGAATAAACAGTATCTGCCGTGTTGTATTGTCATCACTGTTTTTTTACTGAATGAAATGTTGGTACAACTACATATGGTAATATTTTAGGTTAAAAAAGCTGGGGTTTGGTTTGTTTTGATCAGAATGGTTTGCCTTGTTTGTATGTGGAACCATACTGACTGCTCATTGGAACTAAGTAGTACAGTCATTTTTTTTCCATGTTGTCCGCTTCCTTTGTTCCATTGCAGAACCTGTAAATTGATGTGAGGCCTTCAGGCATTAAATGTTTACATACAGAGGCTGAATTGCAAAGTTGCATTTAGTGGGGTGGTTCACTTTTTGCATGTGTGAAGTATTACATGATTAACTAAGTGTTGATTTGAGCTTAGCTGAAGTATTGAGGCATTGAAGAAGCTGAAGCACAAGAGAATGTGAAGAATAGTAATGGTTGTATTACCTTAAATATTCACATTTTATTCTTTAGCTTCTAGAGAGATTCTTCAGGTGATGAGGTTTCTTGGGTTTTGTTGTTTTCTGTGGTGTTTAAAAAAAAAATAGGTTGGCTTCTTGAGAAACTGTTCCTAAGAACTTCACAGTTTTCCTAAATGGAAGATTGTTCTTTGAATAATTGTTGAAATTATTTCACAAGTACTTTGAGAATGGTCTATCTCTATTTTATGTTGCATTTGTTAGTTTTAATTGCAGCCCTGTTTGTATTTTCCAGCCATGCTTGTGCACCAATTAATTAAAAAACAAACAACCCCCCCCCAACCTCAGATATCCACAATGCGTCTCAGAATACATCACTATGCTGAACTTCGTTTGAATGTATTTACTAGAAAAAATTCCTGGAAGGGAAAGGAATTCCATAGACTCACTGGAGGAACAAACAGCACAAGTAGTCTTTCAAAATCCATATCCTGAGGATTTGGCATGGGTTGTGCTTCCACTATGAAAAAAATGTGTGTGACATTTTTCTGGTACTTCTGCATCCAGCTGATGCCAAACAACAAAAAATAGGTGGGATATGAAAACAAAACAGTTGTGGAGGCGGGGATGTAATAAATGCTGCTTCTGTATGGATTAGTTGTTCAGCTGGGTTCTTCTGTGCCTAATTTGCATGTATATGATATATTCTTAGTTTTTTAATAATGTAATAAGGTTCTTTGTTTCTTTTGAAGGGGTAGAGGCCCACTGAAGAACACATCTGATGTAATTAATGCAGCAAAAATGATTTCAGAATCAGGATCAAGGATGGATGTCCTGGCACGGCTGATTGCCAATCAGGTAGGTTGGTTGTGCAGTAATCCATTAAACTCTGTCCCAGATTAATCTGCCCACAGAGCCAGCAACACCTGAGAAGGTCACTTAGGAAAGTACTGGTGACATTTTTAGATCTGTTCTGTTTCTGAAGCAATGGATACATAGACCTTGTCTCAGTCATACGTGCGTCCATTTATATACTTAGAAACACACATACATGTACATATACCTATGTACATACGTGTATATCTCTTTGTGTGTTCAAGTGTCTCTTTTAAGGCATGAACACAACATTTTACATGTTTAGTATAATCCATTCATGACTTTCTTGGGTAACTCTCCCGGAAACTACCGGAGCTGTGTGAGGTGACCCAGGTGCGAGAGCAGAGGAATGCTGCACTGGCACAAAGTCCTGTGGAGATGTCCTACTGGTTTGGCCAGGTGCGAGGTCTCAGTAACACAGCTTTGCTGTCTTTGAAATTAAATTTGTGTTCCACCTTGATCTCTACATGTGTTACAGAAGCTGTGCTAGGTTATGTTTTTCCGTCTATCTCCCAACACTGTCTGTTTCTTCAGAGTATTGATGTCAAATGGTTTTCTACCCTTTTGGATAGTCAGTTGTTTTGGTATCTGCATACCTGTAGTCTTGAGATGATAACTTTTTTTCAGCATTTAAAATAAAAACAAAGTGTTACAGCTGTGATATCTACTTTATTTCCACTGGATTTTTTTAAAGCATCAGATAGCTAAAAACCAACCAACCAAACAAAAAAACACGAACCAGGATGGACATGAATTGGTAAGTGTGCTCATTTTTCCTGGGCAAGATAATTGCACAGTAGCTCAGTAAATGAGTCCAGCAAGCACCTCCTCGCATGCAGGCCTCTTGGCTAAGTAAGGCTGGTTGTTTTAAGGACAAACTGTGCCAATAGGAGACCAGAGTGAGATTTCAGAGTGCAAGTACAAAATCTAAAGCATTTCTGTTCCTAGTCTTTGTGACTGCCTTTTAGGTCTGTGTAGTATGGTATAGTCAGTGTCTTTCCTTCCCTCACTTCTGATTTTCACATAAACACTTGCTTTTCTACTCTCTATAAAGCAGCAACTGCCTTGTTAGTGTTTTGTGGCATATGTGTCTCTGAATTCCAGATAACAAGACTTTCCATTATCCAGATAACAAGAATTTCTATTATTGATCTATATACAGTTGTGATCTGATTTGTGTAAAAACTAGGTAAAGTGTCTTGAGTCCCTGTTACTGGTCTCGACATACATTCTTCCAGCACATCTCTCTTTTCAAGACCATTGGAGAATGGCTCCTTTCCAGATTTTTATCAATTACAAATTAAAATTCAGAGCCATAACTGTCATTAATCTGTTGCAGAAACTGATATGGTAGCAAAGCCAAAGGTGAGTAAGGGACCATGATGAGTAAGGTAATCTCTTGCTCTTTTTAGAATAGGGAAGCCACTCTTACTGGAATAGTTCTTTCCTAAGATTTTCCTTTCTCTGTATTATTACAGTGACTCCAGACTAGAAACTGAACGAATTAGTGTGAAGAAAAAGTAGCCGTGAATCATTAGTGCTAATAACTCGTGGTTTATATATATATATATATATATACACAAGTATATATATGTGTATATATGTATATATACATACAAATATATATATATACACAACTCATGTTGTATAACAGCTACTGGGAAATGTGACCCCCTGGTATTTATTACCTGCGGCATCTTGTATGTATGTAAAATACAGTCGTCAGCTATAGGTGCTGATTGTATTTTAGATGTACTTTCATTTTCTAAGCAAATGAACATATACAGTTAAAAAGAAATTCTAGATGTGTATCACACTTAGTAAAGAAAGAGAAAATCTTGCCTTTACTCCCGCTATTACGAAGATGCATTCTTCTGACGGCTAGAAATCTTTTCTTTAAACTTTTTTGCTTTTGCCAAATATTCCTATAATTTACAGGGCCTTTTCTCACTGTGGGTCTTTTTACTCTGCAAGGTGTTTGTAAAGACGAATTAATTCTTTTCTCAGCTGTTATTTTGTCAGATTTCCTAAGCCCTCCTCTCTTGGGGTCCTAAAGTAAAAGAAACTTCACATTCCTCTGGGCTACCTAATAGCTGTGCTGTGAATGTGGCCCAGGCTGAACCCTTCAAGAATTTGGTTCCCAGACTGGGACATGAATTCTTGGAAGTTTTACAAATGGCTTTATTAGCAGCATTAGTACTTTTCGTTGATGTATTTTACCTGATGCCTTTTAGTAACACCACCTAAATTACATGGAATTTTTATTTCAGGTAAAAATGGATTTGTGTGATTTGCTTCAAATGTGAAAACAGCTCTACATTGTACCAATTCTCAAGTAACTGTTAGAAGATTGAGGTCTTTGCATTCTTCCTGCTGTACTTTTTGACAGTTTTTCACCCCTTGCTATGAAGCTTCCTCTAGCAGTATTTGTTACCACTTCTGACACTGTCATTTAATTAGGCAACAGCACTTTACTCTTCACAGTTGTCCCATGACTCAACTACTACTCTGCTGTTGCAATTAACAGGACCGCAGTAATGTATGATTGCATTTTCAGCATTCAAAGCTAAGCGCAAGGAAGAAAAGCAAAATCCTTGCTGTTTCTTCCATGTGCTTTCACACTTGAGCAAGAACCCAAAGTAAGCAGTCACTGCATAATGAAGAATCATTTTCATACCTCTTTGAGCTTTTCCTGTTCATAACACTTTTTCAAATGAATTATTTTGTTTCACACTCACACTGTAATTTCAGATTAGAAATTGAGAACTGTGGAATTACTACAGCCATACAGGTTTTTCTGTTAGGAGGGCAAAAAAACCCAAACCAAACAGTACAGCATCAACATAAACCTAGGCAAATTAATCACAAGTATATTGATAACAAATTTAGTTTAAAATAAGATTATTCCAAATTCATTGTCAATTTTGTGACCTGAAAGCCCTAGGATAATTAAGGTAGGTAGTACATGCTGGGTTTAATGGAATGTGCTGTAGATTAAGATCTTTATTAAAAGCCTCCTCATTGTTCCAGTTGTTTTGCACCAGGAAGTGCTGGTCCATTATGATCCCAGTAAGAACAGCACTCAGACTCTGTGATGTCTAATTTAAAATGCTGTTTGTCAGAGCTAACACTGCACAGAAAGAATAGCATCGATAATTTTACATGCCTTTCAATGGTGGGAACCCCAGGTGGTGTAGCATTGAACTGGCCTCTGATCCGTGCACAGCTTGCGGGACAGGCCCTGGCTGCAGCAGAGATTCCCCCTTTTTTTGGTAATTTAAGCTATCACAGGATATTCTTGTAAGGAAACAACTCCTCACAGCCAAACAGGATGTTCACACAAGAACTTCTTTGTGCAGCCCCAGATAAAGGCAGGTATGCAGGTGGGCTCATCACTGGTACAGGTGGGAGGTGCCACTGACTCCTCCACATGCAGCAGTTTCTCAGTCAGGAACAATACATCAAGGCAATAAAATGTACAATATGAAACATCTCTTTCTATAGGGCCAGGTAGTCTCCGGACTTTGAAGCTGGCTTCATGTACTTAAAGGCATCCTTTAAAATTATGAGCTGATAAATACAATTAAAGCAGATGCACCAGAAAGATAAGAAGATCTTCTTACCTAAAAGCCTACAGTTAACAAATAGTTGCAATAAATTATACAGTTATATTTATAGTAGAGGGTCTGTGTGTGATTATACCCAGTATTAATCACCATGAATACAGATTCAAACTCTAGAGAAATGCTACTACTTTGCTAGCAAAGGAATGGAATCAAAGTCATGCAAGAACAATATTGTTTACAGCCAGAATTCCATGCAGAGTTGTCTTGATCTTTTGTGCCACTGCTGTGCCAGTAGCTTTTTCACTTGGATTGTGAATGTTGGTTTTACTGTGCTTTAATGACTGCATAACTTACCAAATCACTTGAGGTTTCTGTGGATATTATTTGTTTTAGGTAAAACACCACTGCATCTTTTGGATGCAAGTCAGTTCTGCTGCTTGTCTTACAAAACAACTCTGCTTACCACCCCACCAACTTTAGCATGTGCAGGGAAAGAACCTCTCATTACCTGCCAGGATCTCTAGCTATGAATGTGTGGCAGTAAACCAGCAACCATCAGTTTTGCCTGTGGGATGATTAAACTCAGAATGTATTAATTATCCTCCTGTTGCAGCGTAATGTTTGGTTTCGCTAGTAAGCAAGTGTTGCTTCTACCAGATGCTTCTGAGCAATATACAGAGGATCCCTTATGGAATATCCTCTGCAGAGAACATTACTTTCTAACATCTGTTTATGGTTGATTGGGGTATGCTATAATGCATGGGGTTTCCATTTTTTTCTAGTACTTTATCCTGCTTTTAAATGTGGTGTGGAATGTTAGCTTTACTCCTGTCGATGCCTCTTCTTTGTATTGTGTTGGTCTCTGCCTTGGTCATACCATCTTGTAAGGCTTTATGGGCAAAGTACATGAAAATGAGCACACTTGATCAGACTGTAGGTTCATTTAGGCCAATACCCTGTGGCTGACAATAAATAGTGAATATACACAGACTTGGTGAGGTAAATAGCATGTGTTTCCCGATACTTCCACAATATGGTCTCCCACCCTCCAGCAGCCATTCAAGAATTTACTTAACAAACATATTTTTTATACATGTGATGTATCAAATAGTCTTAGTTATTTTTTTCCATTAATTTGGCCAACAAAGCAACCAAGATTTCTGCAACTTAACAAGAGTCTTAAGAACCATCTCCTTTTGTTTAGAACTCAGTCTGGTTACTTTTAATGACCTTTTTGGTTTTGTACTGGAGGAAAGAATACCTGTTTTCATAAAAATCTCTGTTGTCCTTTTCCTGTTTTTTTTAATGTGCCTTGTAATGAGCACCATATCTACACAGGGTAGTAAAGCTGTTGTACAGTTGTACAGTTGCATAATTACACTTGAGAAGCCTTTTCCAATTAATGCCTACCGTTTGCTTTTTTGGAATGCAACTGAGCACTGAACCAGTGTTTTCATAGAAATCTTTTGTCTTTGATGAATATCATCTTTAGCATTCCTAAAATGCTACACGTTTCTTACCTAATGGTATATCAGGAAGATAGAAAATGGGACTGGCCTGCCAACATTATTATATAAAGGAGTATTGTATAACAAGGTTAAAGTATTCTTGTCTCTGAACTTCCATAAGTGACATTGTCCCTCCTGTTTGAAGCAGATGAGGCACTATATATCAGCACCATATCTGCCCACCTCTTGAGATTTTCCAGTGGGGGAAAAAAAGAAATCACAGCTTATTTAAGAAGACGAACAGAAAAAAATTGAGGAGCAAGTATCTCGTGCCAGGAAATACATCCTGTCTGATATAATTTGTTCTGATGCTTAAAGGGATTACAGTTGCATTTGACTGGAAGGACATTTTTAATTAAAATTAAATAAACAATGAGTATTCCAGTTTTCTAAAAGACACTGAGATACCAGTATTTAAATACTGATTTGTGCAGTTCCTGAAGCAGTGTTAAGATGAAACAATGACATACTTTAGTACAGTTTTCCGTAATACACTAACACTGAAAATATCACACATAAGAGAGTATGTCAAGAAACTCTGCTGTTGTGTGCAGAAACCATTTCAGTAATGGCTCTAATGAAACATGAGGTAAGGACTGGCATTTAGTTCATATTAATCAAACTGTTCACTTTAATTTATTCATTATTTCTTATCTTTTTCTGAGTCTAAAACATGAACTTGTTTGCTTAACCAAACATTTCTATTCTATTGCATAGTCATGATGAGCAGAATCATCACACCCTCATTTTAAACAAGTATCACATTTATTCAGCAGTTTAGGTTAAGTATTTAATGAACTAAGGAGAATTGGTGCTTTTTTTTTCTAGCAGCTTTCGGATCTCAGTCACTACTGCATTGACCACAATTCCATAAGACTAAAGATTTAATAACTGTACAAAACCATAAATGGTTGTTGCCACTGCAGGTGGTAGGAATGCATCTTTTTTTTAATATATAAAGCTGAACATAAATTCAATCAAAAGGAAGTGATCATATTTATAATGTAAGTACAGCACAAAGGCTAAAAAAAACATGTCTAAAAAGCTGTAGGGATCTATTCCTTATTTATCATGTTTACTTTTTACAGCTGTGGTAGTATGATAGGGACTTCACCATTCACCTTAAGATCCCTTTATTCTGCCAGAGCAATCAAAAGCAGCCTGAGAACAAGTTTAGAACAGGTGACCTCACAGAGCAGCATTTCCTCTCCAAGGACTCTGCAGTATTTTGGGAGTTCACGGAAGTGAGGGTAAAAAGATGCTATTTTTATAAATAACACTGTCCTATTCAAAGTATTGAAAATAGTTGGAATAAGAATGTAAGACATTCTTATTTTCCTGTTCCCACTGATGCAGAAGATATATTGTTGAATAAACTCTTGATGGAACACACAACAAAAAAATCATCATTTCATATAAATGTTAACATCAGTCTTTACCCACATAAGTGGAGGTATCTACTGAAAAAGAAATTATAACCTCTTAGGAATTGAAGGGAAAGTAATTATTCCATACATTATTAATTTCTTCAGAAATATTGCTAAGGCAATCCCAGCAGTGTTAAATAAAATGTGAACATGGAGCAGTTTAGGATTATTCCGAGCTTCTACACCTGCAGTGAAAAGCAAGGCTACACTCACATAAAACTGGAATACTCAGCAAAGTACTAACCTGATGCCCAAGACAAAATTTTGAATTTGCAATTGCTTTATTAATTACTTTATTACTTTTCAGTGTCCAGACCAATCATGCAAGCAGGATTTGTTGGCTTACCTAGAACAGATCAAGCTGTACTCCCATCAGCTCAAAATCTGCAGTCAAGTTAAAGCAGAAATCCAGAATCTAGGCGGAGAGCTCATCATGTCTGCTGTAAGTAAAAAATGGTATAAATTACACTGCTAATCAAAATAAATCTTAAAGTTGAGTTGTGCGATCCTGTGTCTGTGAGATATTCCAGTATAATCCCAAATCTCATTGTATTCCCCACTGTTTTTTATACTCATTTAACACAGCAAATCTAAGACAATGAAGTATAAGACTGGTGGCTTAAAAAGAATAGTGATCACTTGTGGGTTTTTTTTCTAAATTCTCAGAGCATAATGTTCACTTTTTCTGGAGTAATTTGGTTTTAAGAACTGTAACCTGTTTTAAGACAGTGGCTCATTTACTTACATATATGGAAGTAAGCATGTATGTGTGTCTATACACAAAAAAGTAGTCCCCAGAAATGTACTTCCAGTTCAGAAGGACATGATGGAGAACCTCCTACGTCCCTAGGGAAATAAAGAAAATTAAGACCAAGGTGACCTGATTCTTGAGTAAATGTCTTTTTTTTGGAATTCATTTAAGAGCATTAGCTCCTTTACAGCAAGTATCACTAACCATGGAAAAGGTGTTCTTTATGATTTTGTGGAACTTCTACACACTTGTCATCAGCACAAATCCATTCACAAGCATTCATATAATGCCTTCACCTTCACATATTCTTTGATTATCAGGGTTATTACCTGTAGCATACAAGATTATGATTTTTAACAGAGAATCTGCTAAATGGTACAAAAAACATTCCTGCTATGCATTCTTACAATTTAAATACTTTATGGTAACTTCACACTCACGTAGTCTAGAAGATCTACATCAGTAAAACTATTAGTACATTTTATATGGTTTGTAAACTCATCAGAAATGAACCCTCTACTGCTGATGTGAGATTTGCAACACTCTTTTTGTAAGATCTTTTTCTTGGCTATTCAAATGATCATTCAGAGACAGGCTGCTGGGCACACGCTTTGGAACCAACAAAAAATGGGGCTGTCTCTGTCTTTTCCTCTCTGGAACCTCTCATTTGGGATTTCTTTTTTTCTCTATCAGTCTGTGATTTTTGTGATCTGATAGAGATTCATTACTTGCCTTTGGCATTCTTGTGTCTCTGTAAAATCTGGAAATCTGAGGTGACCTAACCTAGTATGTTAAAAAGTTACTGGAGGACTGACAAATAAACAAATGCGTAACAGAAACAGATAAACCTTATTTGCTTACAGAACTAAAGATAAAGCTGCTTGCACATCACCATGTCTATCTGATTTGAACTGTCCACTCCTTTCGCAAATTTGGATTCATGTGGATCCTTCACCTATGGAAATCTGAAAACTGATAGTACCACCTGTGGTTTTCCTGGGCCTGTGTCCATTACTGAGACTAACTAATTAGTGGTCATCTTTTTTTCTCCCACTGTAATGATACTCACATTGTTTTCTTTACCATTTTTCTTTACCCTGTGTCAAGAGTGGCAAGTACATAAACCTGATGCAAAACTTTTAATTCTAAAAATGAAACCCCAAACTTCATTCACTAATCCCAGAATGGTGACCTTAATCCTGTTCCCAAGGAAGACAGATGCGGACTTACATTGTGTACATCCAGAAACTCCCTTTCAGGAAAGCAATTACTTGTACAAAGAAATGCTTAACTCAGTCCCAGTTCAATAAACACACTTAAACAGGTGCTCAGCTTGGACTCAGTGGAAATTCAGAACATGCCTAGTCCTGGACAGTTTTGGAAGTGTTTTGTGAAGTGAAATGCTAGAAACAGTGGTGGTTATAATGTTAAAGCAGTCTTGGAAAATGCTCCAAAAATTACTGTATTTTTTTTTTTTTAATTTATGAGTGATACAATTAGGCCTATTAAATGAGAGAAAAACTGCCAGCCAGTGCCCCAAGAGATCTGCACTCTCAAGGAAAGCCTTTTCAAGTCAGTGGAGACACACTTGGTTGATAGCAGTAGTTAAAAAAAATTGTATTCAAAAAGAAAAAGTCTTACTGGTCTAAACGTCTGTTATTGGGAAGGGGATGGCATTAATGACTGACAGCACTAAACTGTTCCTTTTCAATTAAAATTGTAATTACATGAAAATGCAACCAAACCAAATTGATGACTTTCCTATAAGGCTTGTCCTCATTTATATGTAAATTAACTATTTGTGTTTGGCTTCAACTTTAGTGTATATCTGATTTACAAACACATTGTATGGATAAAGTGATAAGCAGAGACGGAGAGAAATTCACTAATAGAAAACGGCTGATTTTTTTTAAAAAAGCTGGAGCAAATTGTGCCTTTGAGGGTCCATGTGGGGGCTTTAGCATTTGATCATGTAGGTTGGCTGCCCTTGGAAAAAGTGACAGAACAAAGTTCTGCAAAACAAAGCACATTCTCTCTCACACCCCGCAGATGTGGGAGCACAATAAAGAAAAAAACCCCTGTGTTTTTTATGCGGACAGAATATGTCAAAATATGCAGACAGAACATCTGTGCCCTGATTATCTGTCAGGTATCTTCTCAGGCATCTGAAGTTCACTCTTGTAGCCAAAAGGTTGTTTTGGCTTTTTTGTTTATGCAACACTGCTAAATCTTCAGATTTTGTTCACATAAAAATCAATAGCAAAATTCTTTTTCCAAGGAGGCAAGACTGCAGCCAGAATTGGATTTTATTCTCCCCAAGTCCTATTCTTCTCTCATTTATCAGTTCATGCTAATAAAGATTGAGAATTAGAAAAAGAGATATCAGGGGTGATTAAGAAAAAAAGAGGGTATGCCCTTGCAGGTAGTAATATTCATTTTGTATTAAGTGAAAAATTCATGAGTGTCAAAGATCTGAAACTTCTGTCCTTCCTCTGGAAAGTGAAGCTCTACTACAGGCATTAGGAAATAAACATAGAGGTCGCTCCACTTTTTGCTTTCACTGCTTCCCGTGTGATTTCTCTCCCTGTACCTGTGTGCACGTGTGACTGAAGTACCTGATTCTCGGTCATCCCTCAGCTCTTTGTTGCTGGCTCCTCGCAGTTCCCTCCTGCTGTCTCCCGTCTCCTCGCAAGCTGGGACAGGCAGATGCAAACGGCAGCTGAGGAGGAAAGCTGCTCTCCTGTGAGAAACCACGCACTTCCACGTCCACATGGTTAATATCAGCTTCCACACTGGCACCTCAGCTTGGCTCTGCAAAGTGAGAATGGTTAAACAAAAGCTGGGGACAGACCAGAGATCCACACAGAAAAGCAGCTGTACTGTGTAACACGGCACTTTATGCACTCCACACTTCTCCAACAAAAACAACTGTGCACAAGGATTTGGATTTCAATAGGCCTCAAAGAATTCTGAGGTGGTGGTTTGTTTTTTTCCCCTCAGGAGAAATCCTCTGTTGAAGCCTAAAGACTGAGGTCAGGGGAAATAACCTCTGCAGAGCAGAGGTTGTAGCCTTATTGTATCTATATTTGTTGATCTGTAACAGAAAGAACTGCTAAGTCACAGCATCTGTCTTACCAGCATCTTCTTCGGGGTGAAGCTATGGAGGAGAAAGTAGCAATAAAATGGCATTCCCGATGAACCTTTAGTATCTAACGGCAGTCAGCAGTGCCACGGGCTAAGGGCACCTGGCTCTCAGTCAGCAGGACAACGGCTTCTCACCTCTAGAAGCCTCTACTGAGGGAGGTGCTGCTGCCTGCCAGCATCCGTTCGGGACTTATTCCCATGACAACAAACAGCACCATGCGTGTGAAAAAGTCTGTTGTGATCCACAAACACAGCTCACAGCCATTCCTTCTCCATATCACATTATCTTCAGTTTTTCATCCGTGTTCCCTGTAACACTGTCAACCTCCCCTACAAGCTTCTTACCTAAAATTAATACCCCTGCCATATCAGTGGTGTAGGTGAAGTAGGCCTGAGCTCCAGCACCCTCATTCTAGTCCGTGGCACAGCAGTGCTCACAGCCCCAGGGATTATAAAGGGTCACAGACAGAAAAAGACAGATGCATGAATCATTAGCTTCTAATTCTTCATTCACTGTGGTTATGGTTTTTTCATTCATTAGAAATTCTTTGATCAGTGTTTAGTCTTTCATGCTCTCATAAAATACGTAGATTTTTTAAATAATGCCGCTAGCACTGCCAAGTTGTAAACTGGAGAAATAATAAAATGGTGAGGATTAACTCTTCACTAGATGTGATTACACAGGAAATAGACAATTCCTTCTATTATTGAGAATTATTTTGTCTCTTCAGGCACAAAATAATGGGGTAACATTTGCAGCATGCAGATTGACAGTAATTGCATTAATTTATGGAGATAATCAGCTAATTCATTTACAAGTACTGCACAATGATAGATAGGCATGCACACCGACAGCTTTTTTTTTTTTTTTTCCCCCCCAATGGTGGCTTTAAATAAAGAGAATTTCACAGGAAAAAAAAACCAACATATCTTATATGTGAGCATTGCACTCTCTGACTTTTGCCAGGCAATTCTGTCTTGTGCTATTTATAGTCATTATCTTCCTGTATGTCATTTTATATTGTGTTTGGCAAGGGAGACAAAGCTTTTTGGCCTTAAAAAGGAAACAGGAATCTGGAAGAGACAGTTCTTGGAGTTACAGTATCACAGAATTGGGCACAGAAGAGATCTCCCAGGTTAGCCAGCCTTACCTATGCGCTTGAGGCTGTTTCACGCTATTTTTCCTGAAAATGTCTCATTTGGTTTATCCTCTTGGTATCTCAAGAACCAGACTGACTGTATCAGTGACGTACGTCCACTTCTGTGCCAAACATCGGTGCTTTAATACTAACTTCATGTTTCAAGGCTGGATTTAAATGTCTATTTCACTTCCCAAATTACCACCAAGTTAAATCACAAGTTGCTTGCACTACAATATTGTAGTTCTGTTTGTCTGAACTAATGGTGGAAGGGCTTTACACCAGCCTAATACTGCTGCTTTTATTGGGTTTTGATTCTGAAAATAATAAATCACTGATTTGCTAAAGTTGATGTAAACCACTAAGGGTTTTTTTGGTTTTTGAGTTTTTTTTTTTCACTGAGAGTTGAGAGACATGTTTCACGACTTGGTGGTTTGTATTTTTTTATGTAGTAACACTACATCTTTCATGGCTTTTGCCTAGTTTATGTTGGTAGGTGCATGTGTAGAAAACTCCCAGCCTTTGCAAGTAAAAGGGGATATTTTTTCCTGTTAATTACTTACAGACAGCTCTGTTGCTATTGCATTCTAAAATCCATCTATGAAGAAAAACTAATTTAAACCAACAAGAAGTGTTACTACTAATGTGCACTACAAGACAGCTTACTTCTAATAATAATAACAATTACTTTACTAATCAGCAAAATCAAGATGTATTTTATAGTTCTGAGCCTCAGTGCATGTAAAAGATTATTGCAACAAGCACACCTTTTCCTCACAAATTAAACTGACGGAAACAGCAAGGAAAGGATTTATATTCATCAATTATTCTTTTTTTTTCTTTTTCTTTTTTAAACCTTCCTGCAAGTGAAAGCAGGAGGGAGCGAGGGAGGGACTGAGCTAAGCACCTGTCTAAGCATATGTGCCATTATGGTGTTTCGGGGAAACACTTTTACAGTCCTTACGTAAATTGTTTATCATTTAGCTTGGACACAGGGCCTAGGCTAATTCTAGGACTTAATTTCAGTTATATGAATCTTTATACAGCCTGAAGCAGATTCTGGTTAGTTATTTAGTTCATTAGATTCAATTTTCTCACCTGAAAAATGGGTAAAGCGCAGAACCAATCCTAAATACCTTGGTGTGCATAATGTAATTGCTAGACAGACAGACATAGACAACCAACAGAATAGCTGCATTTTTAGGAAAACTCAGCCCACTGAAAAGAAACCTCTTGAGGTTACCCACCTGAACGATGAGGTGACTTCCCGAGGCCGGTTCCAGAAGTGGGGATGAAACCTCTGCTGCCCCAAAGGGAGAGCATGGCAAAGCAGAGCTGGGCAAAAGGCACAGAAACAGCTCCCAGTAAGGGGACNAAAAAAAAAAAAAAAAAAAAAAAAAAAAAAAAAAAGATCACAATGGCAAGATTCCATGTGGGTTATTTTATGTGTAACTCGTACTGGGAAACATGGCAGTTAATAAAAGTGCTTCCAACTCCCGCCCTTGTTCCTGTGCTTTCCTGAACACCCATCTTCTGGTGCCACTCTGACACCAAGACCTCCATTTTCACTACAATGAAATTATCACTGTTCTGGGTGGAGGAACAAATAAGGACGTGAACATCCTCAGCTCAGAAAACAAGGCAGGTAACTAGTGTTAAAATCCTGGCCAGGCCAAGGAAAAACACAGTGTCTTCAACCGTCAGGATGTAACTCAATAATTTACCTGTTTGGGTTCTGCTACTTTTAAGAGGTTAAATCACTCTATTTTATATAGCAATCTTAATGAACCATAAAATAAAGCACAACAGCAAATTGTTACACATAGCAACAAAGTGGGATGAAAATGAAAAGCACAACGTAGTAAGTACTCCTTACCTTAAATGCTGCATTACTCAGAAGCTCACTACTCTTCTTAGAAATGAAGAATTCATGTTCTTTTCAGAAGTAGCTGTCAAAGAAAGAAAAATCCAGTCTTAGTCTCTCAGTATAGTGTAAAAAAGAAAATTTGCTTCTAGGAATGTATTTAAACTGAGAGGGTCAATTGAGAGAGATTTTTAATAACTGACATTGTTTCCACAAGAATTTTATGTTCAGACTTTAAACGCTGATTAAAGAACTCTGTATTTTATATTCAATTCTTAGTTTTCACCTGTACAAAAATTGAAAGTCTGATTGAACGGTAAATCGGACTTGGGAGATTGTAAACAGCTAATTGATAAATCTGTGCTCAAAGAGTAAAACTTCAATTCCCTGTTTTAAAAAAATATATATTAAAAAAGCAAGCTCACAGACCTATCCAGAGTATCACATCTGGGGTTCTAGCAGAAATGCACATCTCCTATCAAGAAATGTTTTGTCAGTATTGCTTTGCATAGTCTCTTACAGCTTTATTTCCGGAAGGGAACTGTCTGCCTCTTCTTCATGTCAGAGAGACAGCATCTGCAAATCTACACAAAGAACATGAGCAGGAGATTGACTGACTGACGTGCTCTGAGAATAAGGAAATTCTGTATTTGTTTTAACTGCTACAGAAACAACTCCTGCTGACACATGGCAATACAAACATTTCTTCTCTCTGTCAAAGTCATGATTCTCTTAATCATTCTGAATATGAAATAAAAATAACTGACCATATATCAGTTATTAGATGGCTAAACTTCTTATAGTAATGAAATGCTACTATTGCCAAAAGTCATGACACTATTTTACAAAAATGTGAAAAATACAAAGCATGTAAACAAATCGAAAATAAAGTTTCCAAACTCATTTTTTCCTGAATTCCCTTTTCTTCAGCTTTGTCATTCAATGGAGAGTTTGCTTACTTGCACACTTGCTGATTTCAGCATGAGTGCTGCCAGCCTGGTTTTTGCTGGTGGTGGGGATTAGGTGATTGGATTTTTTTTAAGTACAGGTCTGTATTTTCTGTGTTTCACCACAATATGAAGTTGTGGTGGTTAGAGAAACATTCTGTATTCCTTTTGCAATGGAAACAAGGTACTAACGCTCACAGGACGGGTGACATCTTTAAATGAGGACAGATAGGGCAAGGGATGCTCTTCCTAAATCCTCTAGTGAATTACCAGGTTAACTGACGCAGTCAGACCCCTGAAATTCGGGGGCTGGAATGTTGTGTGTCTCCACGGGACGTGCTGAAAGGGCAGAAGTGGGAATCACACAAAAATAAACCAGCTTTTAGTTTGGAGTTGGTTTGGTGTTTGTTTTGCTACTGAATCTTTATGTACAACTTGCTAGAAATTGAAGAGCTTGCAGACAAATCTCTCTAAACAAAATGACCTTAAATGCTCAATAAATATTTTATCAATCTTTCATTTATGCCAAGTTTCATTTCATCAGTTTTCCTAGATATGTTAGGAGACCTTGTAGACTCTGCTAAATATCTGAGATAAAAGCATCCAAGTGAAGACAGTCCTTGAATAAGTTAGATTTATAGAAGAGCAGTAGATCTACACCAAACTCTATAATGTTACTGGCATTCAAGTATAAGAACAGCTGCTCTCTAGAGACCAAAAAAAATAAATCTGATTCTTACCAACTGTAGTACCTGTCCAAGAACATCTTCTAAAAGCTGCTCCAAAATTCTGAATGCACTTCAGAAATACCTCTCCCCATCCCAGTTTTCTGTATAGAAGTAAGACTAACATGACTACAGAAAAGCGAGGGGGGAACATGGACACTAAGACACTGCAGATAACTGGACAGGCTAAAGGGCCACATTAAGTCACCCTCTATTTCATTGCCTATGCAGAGATGCCAAGAGCGAAGTAAAAATAATGGCAATTGCTGCCCATCCTGACATACACTGCCCCTCTCCCCCCGCCATGGTAACTGCAGCAAGCCCCCCAGTTAGAACAGCATTAGTGGTACACAGCTGTCTGCTTTTCTGCAGGGAAACACAGAGCAACTCTTTTTAAAAGTCTGTTTTAGACACCTGTTTCTGCAAGCCTGTTTGTATCTCAGGCATCTTTTGTAGAGCTTAAATAATAAGCAGAGGTGCAGTTCCTCTGGCATGGCAGGGGAATTCAGCCACTCCAGCTTGGCACAGCTGTACAGTTGAGTTTAGATATAATTCAGTCTTTGGATTTTTAGCATTTAAAATGTTGGACTTGATGGATGTCCACTCTCCAGAGCTTCTGTCAAACTGTGAGGCTAATATACCACATTGTAATTACCTCATCGACATTCAGATTTTGACCCATTAAGTTTATTTATTATTTGTTTTTAGTAGATGTATGATTATAGTTTACAGGTAGAGTTTTCTTGAGCACAGTGATGTGCTGAAGGAGCTGTGCACTGTTCCACAGTCATTTTGTGGAAGGAGCTACAAATGCCAGAATGAGGTGAAAACTGTTCAGCTGCCACAGGAGGGGAAAGGCAAGGAAGTTGTAATGGTCTCCTGTAAGGATTCCACTTCATTACCCATATTTCACAGTATAAACTAGAACCACTATAAAAACTGCATGAAAAAAACTCCTGTCCTGTCTGGATGCTGCTACCAATTTCTTCTAAAAGCTGTTTCCCTTCTAGGCAGAGTTCTGTTTGTGCCTGCTCCCGCAGCAGCAGTCACTGGGCCTGCCCCCCAGCCTCCTAGTGCGGCTCTAACTCCCTGCAGTTTGTGAATCACAGACCCGAATGCACATACCATCTTAGGTGAAAATACCGCCGTGCAAAGATTACATGACTATTATAAACTGGAAATGCTTTCTAAAAAGCTCACATGCTGCAGCAAAGAATGAACTTTAGAGGCCATCTGGTAAATTTTACACCTTTTCTTGGTGTATAGAGAGAATTTCAGTTTCCCATCACGCATATGTCTGCCTTCAACTTTCTGGGGGTGGGCGGGAGGTAGGAGAACTAGTAAGCGTTTTTTGGCACTTCCAGTAAGAAGGAGTAAATGTGATATTAA
Organism: Pampusana beccarii; assembly: GCA_013399365.1. Lineage (NCBI taxonomy): Eukaryota > Metazoa > Chordata > Aves > Columbiformes > Columbidae > Pampusana > Pampusana beccarii. The sequence goes on along the minus strand of VWYH01006327.1, from coordinate 87,983 downwards.
CCAAAGGGGTTTTCTGCCAGTTCAGAAGTGTTGCCAAAATGCAGCTAAATCCAGCCCCTTAGTACACATACACACAAATTCAAATAAGGCAATAATAGAAACACAGCTAAGTGTTACACAATCAACATGTAGACAGACGACAACACACTCCTCTCACCTCATCAATTCATTTGAGGTAACAAAGGGGAGAAGATGTTGACCCTTTACTAACAACCCAGTTTGCAAATCTGCATATTGCAGAAGACTGCATGGTTAGGCTGGATGACAAAGCTAGAGCTCATTCTCCCACTAAATCCGATGGCCCTTTTGGAGAACTGGCTTCATTGCTCTTACAGAAGACAAACGTTTCAACAAAGAAAATGTTGAGAAATTGAAATGTAGGCTCTCCGGTTATATAGAGTAATACTACTATGATTTTCATAGTGACAAATAGCCCTGAACGATGCGCTTTGAGCACGTAAGCGTGTGTGCGCACTGACATTGTGTCTGCCTACACACACCTTAGCACACACATACACACTCTCTAGAAAGTTGATCTTGCATTTGAAGTTTTTATATGGTCCTAAAACCAACGCTGTTCTCATGCTGGCACACTGATGCAAATTTAACCTTTAACACTCCCATTTTAGGGACAATATCAACACAGCAGGTGGCTCAGACTTTATTTCTTTCAATAATATTTATAATAACAAATACTTCTAAAAAATAATTATTATTAAATACTAAATACTATTAAATAATAAATACCTAAAGCAGGGCTTTCTTAAAGGTATTTAAACTGGAAATTCCTTTCCAAATTGAAATTGTCAGCCTTGTAATTAAACAGGAGTGTACTGTCTTCTTTGAAGATAAAAAGCTACTAATTTAGGTCACCAAGATTTGTCCCTAGCAGTTCTTCAGTGCACTATGGCAACAGCGGAGGTACCTTAAGCTGAAGGAGGAAGACAGCCTTAATTTCAAGCAAAGAAAACCAAAAGAAATTCAATGGTATGAAAAACACTGTGCTCAAAATGAAATATGGCGTAGTTTATCTGACTCTGTCAAGAAAAGAGTTTTGCATATGACCAAAAAAAAACCTGTTAACATTTTGCCTAAAACAGTATAATTTTTTCCTGTCTGCACTGGATGTGTGGTGTACCCTCCGAAGTGCCCAGAGTGACATACAATGCCTAACATGAGACACAGCTGTAGCCAACCTGTACAGCAATTCTCTGCTCTGCGATTTTAAGACCACAGACAGAAGGACAGCCCCATACACACACACCCCCAGCTCCCCCCTCCTGTGTGTTTGTTGCCCCTACTACTTCTGAAAGGATGAGCCCAAGCCTTATCAGTCTCTGTTCTGAGAACACGAGAAATGAGAAAAAGGCCTTTTCTCATTTCCAAGGGCTGAAGTAGCACTGATGGCCAATTACAGGCATCAATACTTTTGCCAGTGTCGGCCTTTTGTCAAATAACTTGTGCTTGTTCTTGGTTTTATCAAGCCACAGCCCCAAGACAGGCTCTCCCGCTCAGAGAAGTAACTCTGTTCTGCATACAACCTACCTGAAACCTCTTTCTGGAGCACGCTGGACCAGATTTTTGTCTAGAGTCTGAGATGAAGATTCACTGGGGCGTTAACACAGAATAAACCGCCTCTACTCAACACACATCACAGGATCACGTTTGCCGTTTGCACAGTGCGGTGTTGGCAGGTCAGCCAGCCACTGGCTAGGCCCATAGAGTCCGTGGGGCTGGGGCGGTGACAAAGGCAGTGCAGTGTCCCCAGCACTCTCTGCTTTCAGCGCACAGGCCTCAAACCTGTGAAGGGAGCAGCGCAACCACTGAGTTTTACAGCAGTATGGCAGAGACAACTTGCTTGTTAAAGCTGTCGGTTTTGTTCCAGTTATCTAGTTTTCAGCTCAAATTAAATGCACTATTTCCTATTTCCCTGAGTACTGATGGAAAACGCCTTTGCTTTAATGCTCATATAGCTATGCAGTATGCTGTTGGAGATGGTAGTAGGTAATAGGGAAGGATTAGTTATGCATTTGGGGTGCCACACAGTCACTGCAATGTCTGTGTGCTATCCCACTCTTAATTACCCTTAACAATCTTGGCCACTGAGACTGGGTTCAGCAGCTCTGACAACACCAGCCACTTCACAGGATCCCACATTGCTCAGGAGCGTGTGGGAGCCTGGAGTGCCACAGGAGCAGCTGGAGACTGCTTAGTGCTGATACAAAGGAAGTAGTGGGTCACACATTTCCATAGCTTTTCTCTGAGGTGGTTTCATTACCTGGCAGTAGTAATTGCAATGAGACCCTGCAGACAAGCATCATGAATTCACGATTTAAGAAAATAAAAAGAAAATAACAAACATTATCTACATAATCATTTATAGTCCACCAGCACAAATTTCTGTATATCACTTTAAGTCTGAGCAGCAGAACATGAATATGATGATCAAACACACCAAGGGAAAAAAAAACAAATAAACTGGGGTTTGGTATGTTAGTTTTGCTTTTTAACCGTTGTTTATTCCTCAGCATATTGTGATTAAAACCAGACTGGCTTCCTAGGCTAATGTTTCTGTTTCTTATTACAGCTGGATAGCGTCACTTCACTAATTCATGCTGCCAAAAATTTAATGAATGCTGTGGTGCAGACAGTGAAGATGTCCTATATTGCATCCACAAAGATTATCAGGATTCAGAGTCCTACTGGCCCACGACATCCTGTTGTGATGTGGAGAATGAAGGCTCCGGAGAAGAAGCCCCTAATTAAAAGAGAGAAACCAGAAGAAATCTATGCAGCTGTCAGAAAAGGTTCTGCAAAGAAGAGAATCCATCCTGTTCAAGTCATGAGTGAATTTAGAGGCAGAGAAATAGTCTAATATTCTGCCACTTTTTGTGTTCCTATATTTGAATCTAGGATGATTTTTCATCTTTTTCTCCACTTATTTAATTATTATATATGTTAATGTTTTGGGTTTTCTTAATCTGTAAGATAACACTTGCTTAAATTATTTGAAAATTTTCTTGTATTAACTACAAGGGCACGGTTGATAAAAAAATATATCTATCTCTTGCAGTGACAAACTCTCATGTCTTCATACTGGCATGTTTTCAGCAGAGCACTTTGAGTGATAGGTTACGGGACTGTGGGAAAGGAGGATGCAATGTGCCAACCTGCCCAAGTCATACCGTACTCACTAGCCTTAGGTGTTTTTTCACCAGGGATCAATGTGGCCAGTGCTACGCTGCATGTATTTTATGACATACAGCTTTTCAAACATGTTTATCGGGTCAGATCCTTTATCAGCATTGTTATGCTGTGATCAGATCAGCTGGACTGCTTCTTGCTAGCTGAGAGTCTAGGTCCTCAGCTTTTATCTAGATTGAAACATCTAAAGATCTCCCCTCTTCCAAGGCCCAGCCTTGGAAATGTAAGTTCGAAAATGCTTGATGAAACACAAAGTGTTTTCAACAACATGGATGTAATAATGTAATTTAAAAAAGCATTGACTGCAACGTAGCAGTAATAATAGCTCTTTAAAAGCCTTCTGAAACATTAGCATTAATCTGTGTTCTGCTTCCTGCTCTATTCTTTGAGCCCCAATAAATCTGCTGACTGTTATGTTTGCAAGTTCAGATAAAACAGCCATTAACAAGAAAAAACTTTTCTACTCATTGCACAAAAGAACAAATACGAAATATATCATTATTCTGAGATCGGTGTGTGAAATACACATACGCCTATCTTGAATCTTAGGCATGATGAGATTTTTTGCAAGGTAACTGTAGTGACTGAAGTTACTTTTCTTATGACAGTAGAGTCCTAAATGCAGGACTCTGCTGGTAAGTGACTTGCTAAATGACTGCAGTACATCTCCAAGTATGTAATGGAGACAAGTGCTATTAGTGTGTGATCACCACGAGGCTTCTGTAAGATAGTGAAAGAAAAATCTCCTAAATCTGTTTGAATCAGAAATCCACTCGGACTCTTTTTTTTTAAAGAATTTAACTCGTGTTCCCTGACACGTCACTAAGTTTTCCCAGACTCTACTTGTTACTAAAGATGTCTTTGCTTAGCAATTAAGTAGATCCTTCGGTATGTGTTTTGTATTTGCTGAGGCAAAAGGGCTTCCTCAAATGCTAGAACTTCATGATGCGTCATTGATTGCCATTAGGAGGCAGCTCCAGAGTACAGGCTGCTGCTCCGTGTCACTTGTTACCACGTTTTGCACAGCGGTACACCTACCTAGCACAATGTGGGCAGCAAAAATAACCATTAGCTATGTTTTTCCTATTGGGGACGACTCTGTTTCTAAGCTCAGGACAGTGGAGCAGTATAATTTCTTGGTGGTTGGTTAAGAAACTCTGCAAAATCTAGAATGACCATCAGAATTTTTACAGATCACTATTCTACTTTCCATAATTCACTATCTGTTAAATGAAACAAAAGGAGAAGTTTGGAAGAAAAATTACTTCTTTCCAACTCAAATCCCCTCCAGCATGTTTGCATCAAGATCTTAGTACCGTGTATAAGTCTTTGCTAGTCCTCTGAGGGCTACAGAGTGGGAAACAGTCCAGGAGAGCAGACAGAGCTGAGCCAAGATAAAGATTCTTCGAGGTACAGAGATCAGGAGAGTGTGTGTTACAGTCACACCTTAAAGCCAAAATGCCCACGTAGTATGTGGGGTTCTGGCCCACCCCGTAGACTGCCTCCTGCCCCAGCACGGTTCGGGGCCAGAAGCCAGCAGGTGAGTTGACAAAAACCTTGTTTGATATAGGTCACCTCGACATCAAATGTTTGTAACTAATGTCTTGTTATCACAGTATTAATAAAAAGCATGTACACCACTGAGGAGACACCTTTTAGTGTGGTGGGATTTTTAATTTTTTTTTTTGTTTTAATGTGCCTCCGTTTTGGTCTCCAAAACTAGTGAACACCCAGTTCTAAAGCCTGCCAGGTTTGCTTATAGGAGGGCCAGCCTTCCAGCACCCTAAGGGTACTCTATTAGTCTGGCTTAAGTGAGAGATTTTCTAGCATTAGTATCACTAAAGCACAGATTATTACTTAGTTTAATGCTCCTTCCTGCAGTGCTAGTCTCTAGTCTCTCATCCTTGCCATACTTGATAGCCAGTTTGATCTCAACATCCAATACTATTCCTATTACATAGGAATTCATTGAGCAAAACTCAACCCTTTAAATGAACAAAAAAACCAACCCCCTCTGCTATTTTTTGAGAATAGTCAAATGAACGAGGTATTTATATCTAGACTTCTTTTTCTTGGCTGAAGTTCAAACCCAAAGGAGAACAAGGTAAAATTTAACCCTGGGTAAGGAGGCAGAGGGCTGAGACACAAGGCCTGGAGATGTAAAAAGCCCCTGCATTAGCTCATTGCCCCCATCAGCAGGCCTGCTGAGAACCACCACTCTATGCCACTACTAACGCTGAAGAACGATGTGCTGCTCAGAAAGTTTTATTCAAAAGCAGCTACTCAATTCATCCTGCAATCTATTCCCTCCTTCCTAGCCCTAGTTTTCAGAGTATAATCTTTCACAATTACTTTATTATTGCCTTGATTTAGTGAGCCATTCCTGGTAACAGAAGTCCTCTCATCTCTTGGGCCCTCAGGAAAATTTAAAACCGCGTGTCCATCTACTTCTGCCTGCTCCTGAAGCCCTGCTCTTGTGCATGGTAAAAGCTGTTCTGACACAGTTAATTGGCTTTTTTTTGGAGGTGAGTGGGAGAGGGGAAGGTGAGAACAAATGTGGTAACCCTCTGCACTTAGACCAATGTCCTTTTTCCCCCAACATAACCTGGTATCACTTGAGAGGCTCTACAGCTGCATCTCTACTGAACAAGATGATTAAGCAACCTGACATAATGCAAGTCTGATGTTCCAGATGGTTTTAAAAGGTCTTCAGTTTTTTTGAAAAAGTGTGTTGTGTTGTTTATTTTCTGTGGGTCCACAATTGAAGCATTTAAGAAAAAATGTGTTTTATACAGCAAGTTCTTTAATGAGCTTTTAGAAGTTTTCTTTTTGAAGAAAATATTTGTGAAGTCTTTACTAGTAATGGAGAGTAAAATGCTGTGTGGTCATACCTGCTATTTTTGCTTCTAGGTACTACTTACACCTTGTGTACTGCTCTTGGTTAAACTTTGGGGACTTGCCTGTGTACTTGCCTCAGGAAATAAGGAGATAAATAAACCCCTATTCCCTCAGGTTGGATTTAAAACCAAAATGAAACAAATGCTGTGCTTTGAAGAGACAGAGAGGGACTGGTATGTGTGCGGGGACAGGAGACAAAAGAAGTTCTGGGCCCTGAAGTGAGGGTGGTGAGCAGGAGTGGTACTTTGGCCAAGCACATGGAAGTTGTTGAAACTGCAGAGACACAAGAGTGATAAAATGGTGCTGGACATCTTGATCTTGTTCCTGAGACCAGCAGTTTGGATTCAGCAAGTGAACGGTGCCTGTTCCCTGCCTCACAGCCCTGCAACCCCCTGAGTGCCAACAGCCCAGTAAAGCACCGTTCACCGACCCCATCCTCCCTGTCTCTGCCAGCAGCACTTGAGACACAAGTGACTCTCCTCAGCCCTCCTCTGACTGCCACCTCCGGCCTCGTTCGACAGACTCTCCTCTGCATCCCACCGAATTTTGTCTGTAACACTGAGGTAGCTCCAGTAACACACACCTGTTATAACCCGCTTCCTCTCTTTGCAACCCAATAAAACCACTGGGGTGCTGGGAATAAAAAGTTAAGATAACAAAAGCAGGCATCTGAAATTGTCCAACAGAGTGCAATTTAAAAGCATATTAGTAATTAAATAATAATTAAAGATCCAGCAGATGATGCTATCCATGCTATTTTTGTTTTCCCTGGGAGACAGAACTGGCTTACTCTTTGAAGATGGTTAGTGCCCTTTTTTTTTTTTAAGAACCTTAAAGTGAAGAAGATAGACTACTGTTGATGAAAAAATCTCACACATTTAGTGTTGTACGCTGGAGGTGCTATTGCTGCAGTGAAAAACATCACCTTTCAATTAATAAAACGCAAGCCTGTGGAAACTTTCTTGGGATAAAGAGAAACAAATCCAGAGCAGAAATGGCTTGTGTTATATAAAAACAAACCAGGAAAATGCTTCAAAGCCCCTGTTGTCTACCATCAACAGGACAGACTTGCTGCTACGGTCAAAGGAATTGAAAACTGAGGGGCTAATTGTTTGACTCCAATATATAAGAAATAGTTAAGAGGAAAGGTTGTAGTGAAGAGATGGACCTAACTATTTTATTTTTAAGGAGCTTTTTACATGATCGGAAATACTCATGTTCTGCTTCCTTACAGTGAAAATGACTGCATTTAAGCAGGCTGAGGGCTAGAGAGATGCTTTGTCATGCCGGATGATGTTTCCTGTAGAATCTCTGTTTTCTATCAGCCTGGCCATTTTAGAGCCATTGACTTTTCTGCTGTAGTTCTCAATTATTTTTATAGAAGACAGCAAATGATTAAACAGCAGCTGAAAACAGTCATGTAGCCCATTAGCTATGGGGCAGAATGTGCCTTTTTGGCACTGCTCTTTCATGGAGGCAGGGGGGCAGGATGTTAAGGGAGCTGGTGCTAACTGCTCCAACAAGCCTGCTGGTGGTATTTTGTCTGCTTCGTTCCCAGAGCTCCCTTATTAGATGGAAACATGATAGGAAATTGCTCCTACACTTCCAAAAGTCAGAACAGTGCACCGTGCTCTGTTTGCCTAAAATGCCTCAGCGCGGCTCAGCGGAGGAGAGAAAGGAAGAAAACTAGATTTTTGTTATCTTCTTTTCAGCTTCTCTAGTGGAGAAACACCATCATTCAAAGGAATGATTTCTCCAAGAAAGCAGAATTCCCCTGGAGTCAAAGCTTTACAAGGATCAAGGAAAAGAGCAGCAAGAGGCTCTTTTAGGCCTTCCACTCCCTCTGTGCACCCAATCTAGACCTCAATTTTCTCTGCCCTAAACTTGCTCCTAATTGCAGATTATCTAACTATAAATTTTGCATTATTCAGCCAGCTGTTATTTTACAGCAAGTGATGTACATGCTGGAAGGCTTCCCAACAGTAAGTTGCACTGATTTCATATTCTTATTTGAGGTACTTAGGACCTCACCCAGCAAAGCCCAAACCCTCAATGATGCCTCTCAGAGCTTGGACAGGCAGCAACCAAGAGAAGCAGGCAGCAAAACATTCCTACTGCTACTTGTGCAGATCCTTTGTGTGCAAAAACGTTGTGTGAATTGTACCATACTCGGCTCAGCAGTGACTGCTGCACAGTCATAACTAAACTCCCTTCCTGAGGAAAGGCAATGGCTCTATAGATGTAATGTCATATACAGATGGCACCTAGTAGCACATTAAGATTCAAGCAGTCATAGCAGGCTACATATTTAAGCACCAGCAGCTGAGATCCTGCACAGTTGGGATGTGGCTGCTTTCACAGCTTTCTGTATTTTGCCCTTTACTGTCAGATGTGGGAATTGGCTTGCTAGGACTAACAGCTTTCATTATTGTCCATCATCTGACACACCATAACCACACTGCAGAATCTGTGTCCTCCAGAGGAGCCACAGCTCACATGATGTTCAGGAATTTAATGTGGAGTGGGGCCTCAGTGGTTCCACAGAGGTGCTTGGCTTGCTTGTCTGCAAGGTCACCCAAGAAAGGAGAGGAACCCCTGAATCCCTTCCCCACAACTTCCTAGCATTCTTTGTATGCAGTGACCAAGTAATCTACCTGCCCTGCTCCCTTCTGATCCACCTTTTAATTTCCATCTATCCTATTTTCCTGTCATTTTGGTATCTATGCTCCCCCTCAAGCATTGGCTTCCTGTCTTGTCCTGGACACCGCAACTTCCTTACGCAAAAGGAAAAGATACAGGTTTTCAGCACCTCCACCCCTATCTCCCAAGATCCTGTTTCACTTCATCTTCTTCTCAAAACACTACAAAAAAAAGAACAAGGAGAAATGGTGTGTGGCCAGCTCAGCAGCCAGGCTCAATCAGCACAGCTATTTCGAGTTCAGTGGTAAAATATCCCCTTGACAGTAGTTACTGTAGTCCTTCCTCTGTAGCAGCTCTCAAAAAATGTTATTCTTCATTCAGACTGGCTAAGACCTATCAGTCACCTTGAAGTTTCCTTTTGAACAGGTAGAAAGCACGCCACCAGTAAAAATAGATGCTCCCAGAAAGAAAATATGTCTTCCTTGCCCTTTCCTCTTGCTGCATTTCAAACAACTTGTCTTTATTTAGGCACGTCGGAGACAACTTTTAAATACCAAAATACAAAATATGAAGGTCATTAATGCAGCAATCCAAAGGGCAAAGAGCTTATTGGTAGTATGAGCTATCGAGTCATGTGGGTGGTGATCGCACGTCCTCAAACACTCTATTATCATAACGCCCGGCTGAAGACTCCATTAATTTTCTGCATCACCAACAGCTGAGGACCAAAGCTGACAGCCAATAACACAGGAGTCCAGTGTAAGCAAAATACATTCACAAACAAACCTTCCCATCACCTCCTAAAATATTAACAGCAGGATATAACAGATCAAAAAACAGGCAGCAAAAGACGGAATACAAAGAAAAATGTTCCAAAATATAAGGGCCCATACAATACTGTTTTTCAGAAACATATTTCAGCTCCCTAGCAGCCATACATTTATCTTTTTCAACTACTAAATGAATTCTGATGGTCTGAATGTGCTAAAATAAATTAATGTACTTTGATTTTTCTCTCAAAGGAGAGAAGGTGAGCAGCTCTTCCTGTGTTTTTGCTTAAGGTATATTTTTACATAGAATGCATGCCCCACTGGAGAACTGTGCATTAAGAGATACATGTCATTCTAGGAAGGGATTTTTGTGAATTAATTTTGGTTGGTTACTCATCAGATAAAACAGTATGTCTTTTTTTGGTTAATAGAAACATGTTCAGCAATATTTTAAATGGAATAATTTGCAAGAGATGTTTTTAAAAAGCCCATTTTCTGGCCAAATCTTAATTCCTCATCCAGAAACTCTGCACCCTTATACTGTACCCTCATTTTCCTTTAACAAAGTATCATCTAAACAGGGATGGTGATCCAACTATACCTGACTATGAGACTCACGCTTTGGCACAGAATTGGCTAACAATTATTTCCAGGTTCCAAAGTTTCTTGCCAATGTGGAACAGCTACTAGAAACGTGACAACTACACAATTCACTATTTCTTTCGAAAACTAATTCTATCTTATCACAGCTGTCTTTTATACAAACAGACAAAAAGAAATTTAATTATTTTACATATTATTAAACATATAGATTTATTTGTAATTATTAAAATAATGTATATAATTTACATAATATTTAGCTATTGATAAACTGAAGTTGTTAGAATCTATAGCCAGTACTATCGGAAGTACGGGAATGTTTAACCTTACTAAGGTGCAGCATTTCCATATTCAGCCTCAATTTTCTGCTTTTGAAATAATCTGACCAAAAAAGGTTAAAAAAAAAAATCAAAAAAATAAGCTGCCACTTATGGCAAAAGCGTGCAACTGCATTTAGTGAGTCAGAAAGTAAACTGGAACCTAGAACCGCAGCAATTGAAAAGAGAGCACAGAATAAATGCCTACAAACCTCTGAAGAGTTTGAATAAGATAGTCACATTTGGTAAAATATAAAAAAGTGAAAGAAGACAACTTCTTGCCTAACAATGAGCTTGATTTTCACTGAAATCACCTTGGTCTAGCTGCTAATATTCCACAAGTTAAAATAATTTCAAGGCAAATAGGTGTTACATTAAGAAGAATGACTAAGATGCTTTACTTCCCCCTGCATCCTGTTCTCTAACTGTCCTTCCTCACTTCCCCCAGAAGAACCTCTTGTTCGCGGGGCTCTGGAAGGAATGTAGCATGTACAAACGCACTATTTCAGCAAGCATACCCACCTGAGAGATCTCATCTGAAACAGCCACTGGGAACTAAACCCAAAATCTCGGCTAAAAATGATTTACTGGAACGAAATTCACAACTCCAAACTATTCCATGTTCACTCCTCTTGACCATCTATTCCGCCTTTTTTAACTTGTATGTAAGACACTGCCTGTCACTGGATATTACTAGATACAGATTCCACAATCTAACACATTGAGTTTGTGACCGAAACAAAAGTTTGATTTTTTTGAAATCCAGTCACAAACCAGACTCTGTTGCGATACCATGGAGCCTGCTGTGTAACAAATGCAAAGATTTGAGGCGACAGTCTCATCTCCCCCTCATTTAAGTACCTCTAATCCAGCCGGCGTGCCACCTGGTGTCCCCTTCTCCCTCCCACTACTTTGCTCACAACTGTCCCCTGAGTTTCCACTGCCGGCCACACTCCTGTTCTTAGACACTGAGCTCTTCTGCAGCCTTCACTCTCACAGTGGTCTCAGCACACTCAGTGAAGCTCCTCCATCCCCCAGCAGCCATGTGTGGGTGCCAACAGTGATCCCCAGTCTTCTCCATGCTGCTGCTGGGCACCGCTGAGAATGTTTTTGCGTGAGAGAACGCATTACCCATCTCTGAGTTGAGGGGGGAAAAAAGGAGAGAAGGAAAGAAAGTGGCATCTACATAACATGGAAAACTTCTGCTTTATAATTCTGTTGTAAAGGGGGCAGAAAAAAAGAGCTGTTTTTCTCCAGAAAGGCCTCTGGAGTTTCTTTGTATGGAGTTCCTACACATGGCCACCTCGTACTCAGCACTTAGCAGCTACCAGTTATCAGTACCAGTAAGGATTTTGAAAGTAACCACCAAAAAGCCTTCCTAAGTAAGTTCACTTTTAATTTCCATTGAGTCGCTCTCTAAAGATGGGACTCAGGGGACACACTGCTGCTTCGCTGAGGAAACAGGCAGTGTGAGGACTGACGCATCCCTAAGTACTGGGTAACAAATACCCTAGCACGCCACCCTGCCAGAAGCAGATGAGCTGGGACAGCAGTCAGGTCACTTTGCAGTAGTTTTAATACCAGTCTTATTTATACAAGTCCAGTATTTACCTGGACCCTATCTCTGCCTGCAAAGCGAAAGGTCTTCCTTCCTCCTTCAAATCCATCTGATGCTGCTTGCTCATGCCCTCTCACTTTTCTAACCCTGGCAGAAGCAGGTAGATACAAACTCTCTGTATTTTGTCAACGCACCTTTTTTTCCCCTACAGATAGATCTCCATAAAGATCTATTGACCAGCTTCTACCACAGCCTCAGCCTAGTTGCAATCACTCACACCACCTCCTCCCTGACAATACTACTACAACATTTTTTTGTTACTGAAGGGGCAAGCTGTTTCAGCAAGCTGTGTTAATTGCTCACTGTAATGCCCAAAGATCTAAAAGACAGACAAAAGAAGGACTAGTAGCATAATACTAAAGAATTAATGCAGCACATACAGAAGAGCTTACAAAAAACTCAAAAGCTTAGAGTGCAGACAGAGCAGGCTACACCTGCAAAGTCAACAAACTAATTGCAGCAGCCAAAGGTTTTTCCCTCCAATTCTGCAAAACACAATGTGATCTGTCGACAGCAATGGTATTTCCTTGTTTAGAAAAAGATTACCTTTATTTTATAAAACTCTCATCCTTAAATTTGTGTGCTCTGAGAGTAGATGGCAAACCACATGTCATAAAACAAAACAAGGATTTTAGACAGGAGAGAGATAAAAAGCAAGTTTTCTCCTTTAAAAACAGGAATTCTTCATTGGACCCCTGAAGCCACCGCACGGCAATCCCTTGTTACATAAGCTAGTGCCGTCAAAATAGCAATGGGTTGTAGGCAACCTTCCCAAGATCTCCTGTGCCAAACAACCTACTGTGAACAGACCCAGTTTATTTTATGAGAGGAAAGCCATTCCTCTAGCAGACTCAGATACACCATAATCTTACCATGTTTCTCTAACATGTTTAGGAAGATTATCTCACCTGAAAGGAGCATTCAAACTGTTACTGACGGCCTGAACCGAGCAGAAGGAAGACAGAAGACTGACAGTGTGTCGGCGACGCACAGCGCAGGGATGCAGATTCCCTGCAGCCTCCCACACCTGCAGAGCCGACCCCAGGCTGCTCCGGTTCCCAGGAGCAGGCAGGCTCAGGATGGGCCAGCAGGGGGTGGCCGACCCAGGGGCCATGTCCCCAGCTTGCAGGGCAGCACGCACTCCAGATAACTCTGTATCACATCATCTCCCAGGAACAGAAAAAATGAGTGCAAATGGGACAACTGTGGACCTCTCATTGCAGGAAAGTCAGGTAGACACTAACAAGGATTGATATTAAACGCATGGCAACAAAACAAAACCAATAATGGTGTACTCTACCTCAAAATCAAGACAATTTTACCTCGTATTTTGCTGGGCCAGCCAAGCAGCAGGTCGTGTCTTGCTTCCTGCGTAGTGATGGCTTTCTGGAGCGTGGCATGCATTATTTGAACAGAGGAACTGATTAGGAACAGCTAGACTGTAAGTATATTATAACTCTGTGAACTCCTGCAAACATTTAAATTGCTGTGTTTTGGTGGTGATGAATTAGTTTAGTATGAAATTATACAAAGTACAGACAAGAATGAATTATTTGGATAAATCTTTTGTGCACAAGACTTTATCTGGACTGGTAATATCTTCTTCCATAATTTTGTTATATTTTATTGAAGAAAACTAAAACATTTGAAGACTCAGATAAATGAATTATTAAAACCAGTTGAACTTTCTTCTTCTTCCAATTATTTGTCATATCGAGAGAGTGGATTTTTATAATAGAATTGGACATAATGAAATTCATAAAATGAGAAATCGAAATGAATTAAAAATATTGATTTTTCTTCTAAAGATGCATTTTCCCTTGACATCTCTTTCACTTTTGTCACTATCTTTAGTGGGATCACTAAGAACCATATTCGGAAGGCACCTGGCATCTCCAAAACAAAAGAAATTGATTTTTGCACTAGCATGGCAGTACGACATTAAAACTGCAATTTTTAATCACTCTATTCTGATTAATACGGTTGGAGGAGGGAGATGTTTGAAGGAATGTGTCTCTGTGGTTTGTGTGTGTGCTGCCCAAATCCACATATTTTCAAGTTAATAATCCTGTACAAAGAATAATCTACCTATGGTAGATTTTATGGATAATTTTTAATATGCACACATTTTAGATGAGTTTTAATCTTTAGCAAGGTTTTGCACTGAAGCTCCTCATTTTTTGTCCAGAATACAATATATAATTTGAGACTCTTTTCTCAGTTTCTTACATATGACCTTCTAAAAGTCACTTGGCCTTTCTGAGAATTATTATAAAGTAACTCAAGTGATACAATTATAAAATGTATGTAATTAGCATCTGTAAAGCAAATCAAATAAAATGTAAATGGTAAAGAAGATGGTATCTGATTTTGACAACGCAACCAGTTTGTACTGGATGTTTTTACCCTGTATGTCAGCACCTTAAAAAGCAAATCTAATTTTTTCTGCCTGCATATAAGAAACTGTTTTGTTCTGCATAGTCCTCCATGAAAGCTAGTATTCACCCCACCCACCACTGCTGGGATGCCTTAACTGTTCACTACCGTAACTAAGCACTATCAAATTATCACCAAGCCTATTTTTCCACTTCTCTCCATAATTAAATGGAATTTATTCAACAGTGCTTCACACACATAAAAACAACAGGAGAAGAAAGCCACACAGGAGTTATTTCAGCTTAAGAACAGCAACATACAAAAAAATCACAAACCAACGACACCTTTAGAGGAAAGTCCCTCATAAGATGAGAGAAAGTAAGATGTAAACAATGACTGACAAACTTCATGCGATGTGGAAGGCCTGCATACCCTGGTGATTCACTGATGACTGCAGAACAAATGAAACACTCTTAAAAGTGAAAAGTAAATCCTGAGCAACACAGAACAACAGACTGCAATAGAAAAATGAAAACTCTAGCCTGTTTTGAGGAGGGAGAAGAAGCTGAAGGAGCTGGCGGGAATTCAAATGATTCAGTGTTTAGAAAGAGATTTGAATTTGCTTGTTAAATATACTAAGGAAATGCCCTACTTGTTAAAGATTCCATACCTTTACCACTATAGTTAGCTAGCAAAACATTCAGCAACACCAAGCTAGAACTGAAAAGGTACTGCAACACAGAAAAAATGAACTCAGATTAGAAAAAGCAGGTTTCTTAACATAACACAGAAATTAGTAATTAAAAAAAAAGACTTGGCAAGTCATACAGAGGTAAATGGACACAAGAAACTTCCTCGGGAAGTTGTAAACTGAAATGGCTTTGTGCCCCTGGTGATTCGCTTCATTCAAACTGAGTTCCTACTGAAAGCACCTGGAGTTCTCCTGCAGTATGAAGTGCAGAAAGAGAACTTGATTTATGCATGGTAATTAAAAAATGTGTGAGATCATTTATTACGGAACAGCTGGATTCTCTACAGTAAGAAGAAAGGTAAAATACACAAGACAGTATGTGATGGCTGTTAAGTGAAGCCAGTACAGTTAAGAACAAGGGTTATCTTAGATGCTAGAGACATCTAAGATCTTGTTTACAAGCCAGTGGTGTAACAGTAGGTATTTTTGTGAATGAAGTAGGTATATTGCATGGCAATCAGAACAAACCAGAAAAATTCAAAGTTGCCTTGAAAAAAAATCATCGTGCCAATGCTTTCAATGCTAGTGTGTCCCATGAAAAGAGACATCGCTGATTGTGAGCTTGTCCAGCCACTTGGAAGGATTTATTCAGGAAGTCCTGCGTCTTTTGGTCTTGAAAAGACCAAACAGTGAGTGACAGTGGAAATACACTTCTGGAAGAAATCTTCTAGGTAAAGCCTGGCTCCTCCCCCAGGATTCTTCATGTTCTCTTTGATAAAACTTGGTTAAAAAAACTCAGAAAAAGTACAAAAGTAACAAGGACTTTTGTGTTAATTCTAAAGCAACTCTGACTTCATATCTTGGCGGCAGCTGTACTGTACAGTGTACAGTATTTAAATGATGAAACAGCAGAGAGCCTGCCTGAGACCTCCCGGGACGGGGTGAACTGAAGCAGCAGGTAGAATGCTTGAACAGGAAGAAGCTGGACAAATGGCCAAAGGGAATGGACAATTAACACTGATCCACTTCTGAAGAATGAAGGAAAATCTCTGACATGTTAGGATAAATTGTGTTTGTGGTCAAAGCTTTCTGGGATTAAGAAACATTTCAAATCATATAAGATTAACTAGTCAATAAAACCCTTAAAATAAGACTCCCAAGTTTCATGCCTGTACAGCCCCTTTGCTGTAGGATACATGAGACTGGTGTAGGAGGGCAATGTGCAGCTGGAAAACGTCCATTTTAGGCAGGGTACCCAGTGTAACATACTGCCCTATCACCCCAAGTGCTGTAGGCCAAGGGAAGCAACACCTTACAGAATCCGACAGCCACCAGGATTACATCTGCAAATGATGCTCAACATTTGGCGAGTCTTGGAGTGCACATGGGAACTTTGGAAGATCGTTCCAACTTCAGGCACCTATGCAGACTAACTAAATCTCCACTTGCGATTTAAGTTCCTGCGGACAACTGAGAGCACCTGCAACAGCAGCAATCTTTGAATTTCCCTGTGGCAGCACTCTCCTCTCTTCCCACCGCCTAGGGAGATCAACCACACAGCCAGCCTAGCCAGCCGAGGTCTCAAACCTGGGAAAGGCTGAATTCTATGCACACACATTTCTGGGAAGGGAGCTGCTGGCAAATGCAGCAGAGCTTGGCTTTGCCTGTCCATCTTGCCCTAATGTTGCCCTTGCAATGGGGTAGGGTGGGCAGACAGCCCTGGAGGGGACCGTGCCGTGCTCACTAGAGCTACACTAGTGCTACATATGCAACGATGCCAGCACAAGGGAATTTATCTGCTGGGAACCACCTGCTGGCCCAAAGCCACTTCATGCTGAGCGTGAACCAAAAACTGATTACAGCACACTGAAAATCCATTAATATAATCACTGTACCTTAGATACCTGAAAGAATGCCCCCTGACATCTCAAACCTATTAATTTACTTGAACTCTAAAAGAGAAAGAAGTCACTGCTGAATATGATTAAATCTTACTGCCAAGAAGGAGAAATTATTTTCTGACAGTCAAGGAAGAGGAAAGAAAAAATAAAAAAGAAGAAGAAAAAAAAAAGGTCATTTTTTTTTCCTAGCAGCTGTAAGATTTCAAAAATGCTGCTTGCACTGAGAATAAGCAAAAATTTTCTGAAAGGACTCAGGAGGGTGCTCTGCTATTCAGTTATGCAAAGAAATAAAGAAACAATCTTTCATTTAAGTACTCAAACGGAAATCCAGGAGGTGAGAGCAGCACTCAGACCTATATTTACTTACATAAGAAGGAAGTGAAGGGAACCATCCTGTTTCAGGAACTTCTTCGCTTTGGACTAATCTTTGCTCGCTTACAGAGCTGTTTTCTCTTTGTGACTGTCAGATTAGTAAAATGTCCTATCACCTATACAGTCAGTAAGGAGCGGAAAGGTAGTGGGTACGTACTGCTTGATCTGCAGGGACACTACTTGTTGCTGGGCTTTGTTTCTATATTGTACTGCTACTTTTCTATTTAAGTGTGACAGAGCCATTTTCTTTTCTCAGTCACTCCCCAAACTGCAGTGAGCTACTGCCTGAGCTGTCTCCATTTGGA
Source organism: Pampusana beccarii (assembly GCA_013399365.1). Classification (NCBI taxonomy): domain Eukaryota; kingdom Metazoa; phylum Chordata; class Aves; order Columbiformes; family Columbidae; genus Pampusana; species Pampusana beccarii. The sequence continues at coordinate 70,291 of VWYH01006327.1, read as the reverse complement.
CAGCTATGATGCCATGCTGTCTGCAACGCTCTCCTGTTCGTTTTAATACATTAAGCCATCTGCCAAAACCAGAGCACAAATAACAAGATTCAACCCATCTCTAATACGAGTGTAATGCTCTTCTGTCCTGTTTCCGCTCATTTGATTAGCTTTCCTTCCATTTCTGTTCAGGATATGAAAAAGATAATATTTTCACTTTCCTATTTTCTGCAAGTACAAATATAGGTATTATTTCAAAACTCAGCCTAATCTAAGCATAATTTTTATTTACTCCAGCTAAGTAAGACACAAGAAAGGCTGTGGCACCTAACGAGAAGCAAACCGGGACACAGTGCATTTGAATAAATTTTACGGGTAACTATGTCTTCTACATGAGACACACAGCTGGTGTACTTACTGCACTGCACATATTCCAGGGCTCGATACACTATTCTCTGCCTGTTATTCCAACCTAAATTACAGGAGGAGCCGAATAACATTCAGCAGGATAAATAAATTACGTTATTGGGCAGGTTTACAGCACAGGTATAGGAAGGACACCAGGAAAAACTATTCCACACAAACATCACTGTGGGTTGATCCAGTATTTTACCCTATTTTACAAAGTGCTAGAGAAGCACTAACAATAGCATTAAGATAAAATGTTAGGCTGATCATCCAGAGCAGGATAACCTGAAAAGCCCAATAGTCTGGACTTTGAAGACGAAGCATTTCCTCTGAATGGGAACCCCAGTTCAAGGGGCTGGGTGTTTTTGCCAGAACGCCTTTGTAAGCTGCTGCCCCAGCAAACACCTGAACTCCATGCGACCGAAGACATCTACCCACCAACCTCAGTGATCACACACAACCTGACATTTTGGGACAATTTTTGTCACTGCCTCCTTTTTCAGCTTTTCCTAAAGCACTCCTGTGTATAATACCCAGGATCAGCATCCCATTTAATTTTAATTTTGTTACCTCAAGTATCTCAGACATTACTTTATTCTTACTTGAAAATTCAGACGTCTTTCTGAAATCTGGGTACCATACTGTTTTGGGAGAACAGATATGGAATCTGATTCTTATTTACACTATGTTCTCTTGGCAGTGTAAAGAGTATAAACTACACCTTCATCTACGGGAAAGCTCTTTACACTCCCAGAGCAGTTTAAAGGTATCTTAGTATGAATAAGAATCAGAACCTGTGAGACATTTCTGATACAGATTCTGCTGGAAAACTGCATTCTGCTGTCCTAGCTGCTTGGACACACTATTTTCACATTTTCTGCTGCTTGTATGTCAGGACAGTCTAGCATGAATATGAGACATACATTGGCTTCTTCACAGTAAAAAAGAAAAAAATTAATTTTCTGCTTCAGAAAAGAGAATTGCTGGCTCAGAAGGTGATCAAATACTAGTCTCCTCTATGGAGAGAAAACACTGAAAGGGAGTCTTGTAAAGGAAAACTTTCATATGCCATTAGATCCTAACAAGCTGGCTTCTGGTGGTGCACAGGAGAGACGATGGAGAAAGCACAGAAGGCAGATTTATAACTATGCAAAAAGACTAGTGTTACTTTTCTTCAGAAATATTCATGTATTTATTTATTCTGTCCTGCACTGACACAGTAGCTGCATCTGAAATCCCTCCTTCAAAACTTTAAAACTAACTATAAGAAACATTTAATAATGCAATTTCTATGTTGAAGCAATGATTAAAGAAAAAAGACTATTGCAAATTTATATGTATGTTTTGAACTATTATGAAACAGAAAAGAGGATTTTTTTCTTACACTATTTCACACATTGAAGCATGCAAGATAATTAACTCCAAACTGTCTTTGTAAGCATAAAAGTTTAAAGAGAAATCTAATGTAAACCAATAAACTAAATTATAGAAATCAACGCTACAAATTCTGTTTGTGTTGGTTTTACCAAAAAAAAAGTTCTCTTTATCAGTGTGAATTATAAGACATAGGTATGAATCACACCAGGCTCATCTTTTCCAAAATCTATCTAGTTCTCTATTTCCAGCACAGAATTGCCCACGGATAACACTGTAATATTAGGAGACTTCACAGCATCTAACTAGCCATCCACCATAGGGCCTACGAACTATCCTCTGGAAATGCGTATTCCTCTCCCCAACTACGCAAAGAGTCTTTGGAGCCCAGCAAAACCCACATAAATGGTGAGAGCATCCCTCCTATTATCAAAGCAATGGAACAACTTGTTCTGAAGTCCATGCTATTCATTAGCCATATTACTGAAAGTATTAAAGAGTTTAGAGCTGGACACATAAAAGGTTTGACACACCTAAAAATCTCGTACTTCAGATATTCTGAACTCGCATATTCCTGTTGTCTCCACTGTAGAGACATCTAAATTACCTAAAAGCCTCATTTTCTACCAGTGCAGGTTCCCTAGATGACTAAATAAGTGCTCTGAGTGATGTGTTGTCACCTGTGACACAACTGCATTAAAATATAAGATACTCCAGCCTTAAGAAGATTCAAAACTGATATTTTTTTGGTGGTTTGTTGTTGTAGTAGTGGGGCTGGCTTGTTGTTTTTCTTCAGCTTCAAGACTTGTTTTCATTGGCAAAGGAAAAAGACAATATCACACAGTGAGCTAAGCAGCTCAACCAATTCAAACACGCTCAAAAATACAGGGCACAGCTCTCTTTTTCTGCTGGATTTGGACTGATGGCCACACTAATCTGTTTGCTCAAAGCTGCTCTGTATTGTGTTAAAATAAACAAACAAAACTGAAAACCATAACAAGGGCATGACTCTGATTCTTTAGATCTTTGGGGTGTGCTCTCATTCAAATTCCTTTCCTCTGTGAGCCAGTGAATATGCACATTTTACTCTGGAAAGTGGAACAGCTTCAACAGATAAGCATAACAGATGGAAAGCTCAGAAAATGAAAGCATAAGCTGCATAGATTATAAAATAGTGATTTTTGCAAGGCTTATAAATGGACTACACTTAGGACATTTTCAAAGGAGAAAGGTATTACTATTCTAGAACTAACCCCTGCTAAAACACATGCCCTACCCAAAACTTTCTTATACTATTTCTTGAATTGAAATAAAGACTGAATGTAGAAGAGAGCAGCACAAGTGGAGTTTGCCAAAATCGATGGTGATCAATATGAGAAGGTAACTTCAGATTTGGGAAGGAAAAAAAGGCCTAACTCTCAAGCATCCTGGCATCCAGTGGAAACCATAACCTTAATCTAGCCCTGCATGTTACCTTTAGATGAGTACTTAAGATTACTTGCTGTGTTGACCTGTAACTTATCACCATCTCTTCAGAAATAGCCTAAATAAAATCAGATTTTTTTATATCTTCCTGACCAATTACCCTTTTCATTTAATTGAAATAAATTCAGTAGGTCAAATGCCAGGTTACAATCCCAGCTTTTTGATTGAGTTATTGTTAAAGAATGGAAAGTGAAGTAATTTGCTTCTGGTTATATACTTCCATGAATACAGATGCTAAGATATCCTAATCATTTACTTAATAAAGCAAGTCTTAGCACCACAACTTCTTCACCAGTACTCACAGTGGAATCTTTCAGCACTGCTGATGTTCTACCATGACCCTGTGCAATTATAAATTGGAATGGCTAGCTACTCAATGACATCAAACTGAGAAAGATTTCTAGGTTCTTTAAAATACATAAAATCAGATACTGAATTTTTAGTATTATCCACAGTAAAGAATAAAATTTCATAACCATATGTATAACTTAAATTTCTTTTAAGGCAGTAAAGCAGTACATAAATCAGAGCCTCTTATTGTATGTAAAGATCAGCTCAATCGGAAAAACTTCCTTTTTAAAAAATGTTTAAACTTAAAGAAATCTAAAAGGCAAATTACCACTACAAGCCTGTAGTGCTTGTAGAACAACAGATTAATATATCTCAGAATGAATACATTAGCAATGAAGTCACAGAATGCTTGCATCAGGCTTTCCTGCAATATTTCATGCTATATTAAATAATTGGTTCCACAGAGCAAAGCAAAAATGTAGAAATATATTTCCAGAAAGCTAGAAATAATGTACCTAAGTCGGTATTATGTGTGCACTGCTGTGCATGTTAAAAGTTCAATGGCTTCTGGAAGCACCACCCACTAAACACAGTCCATTCACTGCACCTCAAATACTTTAACTGGAAAAAGGAACGGAAATCAAAAGGTATCAGGTGAAAACTTTGTCTCCCTACCATCTAGAGAAGTAAATACACCTCAAATGGCAATCTTTTATCATTAAAAGAAGGACAAGGAAGGACCTGTATTGTTCCTAAGGGTAGGTGCTAGATAGTACTACCTCCAAACTCTATCTGAGTAAATCTCCTGGATGTTGGGTTGTTTCTAGACATAAACTGTATATTGAAACATACATTGATTCTGGACAGACATCGATTAACTTGATTAACACACTGTTGAGACTTGGTTATAAAAGTGAAACAGGAAAAATAAACCCCAACAAACTCCAGACCTTAAACAAACTCAAGAGCTAAACTCCACGTAACGGCACAAGGCAGCTCTGGAGGGAAGAGCTGGGCAGCTGCCAAGGAAGGCACGCAGAAGTGCGTTAAATCATGAAGCCGCAGCGAGACGATAGCGGAAAGGAACTGCAGGAAGAAGATTAGGCAATCACTTAAGAAAGAAGACAGACAGACTTCTGGGCCATTGGTTAAAGACCTAAGCAGGAAAGTGAATAACTGAGAAGGAACATTAGCGCAACGATTCAGGAAAAGAATTCTATTTCTTCTCATTCCATTCAGGGAAAGCAGCACTTTAAAAGAAGAATATAAGTAACTGAAAAAGTAAAATAAAATACTGGTATCTGGAACAAGAAGGAACAATTTGTCAAGTGTTTACCCTGAGCAGATTGCTGATTTAAATTTCCAGCGTGTAGGTTTTTGATATTCATGGAAAATACCTCTGTAATGCAACTACATTTCTCTCTAGTGCCTGACTGCTGCTTTCTCCTCCCCATCCCCTCCAACTAATAAAATCCAAGGTCTGTTCAAATCCACGTTAGTACACTGGACCCAAGACTGAATATCTCTGTAAGAGGCAGCTACTGATTTGCATCTTTGGATACTGTTCCTTCCTTTACCTCCTTTGATGGAAGGTCTCCTTTCTGCAGGCCACAGAAAAAGTGCTGGTCTGTTCCTCCTGTCTCAGGACACAGAGCTGCACTAGCACCAGTGCAATGGAGCAGAGGATTTCAACTGAAAAGCAGCATCCCGAAAAACATTTGCAATAAGAGGTAGTGGCAGATGTGGTTTTTGAGAAATATTCTTTGTACCATGCTTATCTTTCAGCTCATAATATAGTCCTTGCCCATAGCCATCTTTTGCTTTAACTGCTTCTGATTTGCCATTTTCCTCCACTTTTCCATACCCTTGTTCTACTTTCCCTTTCTAACCATCCCCCCTGATTAGCAACACGTTCTTTGTTTCCTGTATTTCTTTCTTGTTCTCACACGCTACTCATTTTCACCTTCCAGATGGATTTTCCCAGACGGTTTTGATTCTCTCTCCCTCTTCATCCAGCAATACAACTCTGGAAGCCAATGTTTTTTAATGTTACCCCTACTGTACACTCCACGAGCTTCAAATCCCATACTGGCAAGCTTCACATCCAGCACATTTTACTAAGTTCAAGAGTCAACAGCTGGTCAATCTCTTTCTTTTTCCTTCATACTTAGGACAGTGACGATCATTCACCATAGATAAAACAAGGCCTTGGCAAATAGTGTCCGAGCACACTTGACTATCTAACCACATTTACATCAGATGGCCCACTGCCTTCAAAGGACACTCATTACCTATGTCGGTGATATTTAACACAAAAAGGCTGCAGATTTGGAGCCACAGGGTTTCAACGGAACAACGATTTTTACAATGCAACTTCCTGGTGAATCCAATGTTCCATACAAAAGGCTGGAGCCTGCTTGATCACAAACAAGAGGAACGAAAGCATCCGTGCAGTGCGCTGCGGCTCTGCCTGCAAGCCCTGAGCTGTTTAACGTCCAGCCTGAGAATTTCATAATCCTACAGAATTTCATTTTAATTTTATACACAGAGTGTCAGCATCATTTCAACTTCGCAACAAAGATCCAAATTAATCATTTTGCCAGTATGAAATGTGTTGCTTAATTGCTTAGGAATCAAGTTACATTAACGCTAGCATTAGCTACTGAAAGTTGGCAGAAATACTATTAACAGATGAAGTATCATTTAAATTAAATGCTTCATTTGTACTTTTTCCTATCAAAATTAATGCATAGGAAATGGTCATACCCAACTTCAAAAGTAATATTTCTTTTTGGTAAGGAAGAAAATGAAAATTAATTTTCCACTGAATAAAACTCAATTACATTTGTTTTGTTACATGTAATTTTAGAAACGGAAATGAACACTTGACCGACCACTTTGCAAAATAAATGTAAGCACTTCCGAAAGAAATTATACGGCGACATGTAAGTGGTTTCAAAGATTAATTTAGATATCTAACTTTGGACATCCCTATTTGAAAATCTCTACAATATTTATACAACTATTTTATTATAACCTTGCCAAGTAACATGTTCAAAACAAACAAAAGGAAGGCATTTTTATTCAGCATATAATGTTGGAACTTACTGCCACAAAATGTTGTGGAAACTAAAAATATAAGTGGGTTAAAAAGGAGAAATATTAATAGATAACTGATTGCCTCATGGATGTTACCACAATGGGTGCAGCAAATCCCTGGCTCAGAACTAACTTATTTCAGGAACACCTTCCTCTTTTCCAGCAAAGAATCCCATTATACATATCCTGTTCCCACACAAGTTCTCTTCGAATTTTCTACTGCACAGTTTCACAAGCTATGAGCCAGATGACCATCAATATCTAAATATGGAAGTTTTCGTGATTAAACAGCAACGCCTAGCAAATACACTAAGGCCACTCTGTCCTTGCAGGTGGAATAGATACAAGGAATTGCAACAGTGGAAAAAGTTCTGATGATCAAGAGTAACGTTTCACATTCTTAAAATAACACACCTACTCAAATTTACCTGTGCTTTGTTCTCAGTGACACAGAAGTGTTCCCTTCATATTGAACCCAGATAATGCAGCAACCAGCAACCTGTTTGAGAGGCACTGCATAATGCTGCCCTGCTCAAGGATTTCACTATGGGCCGATGCTAGCTGGCAAAGATTGCAGTTGTCACATTATGTTCTATGATCAAGTAACAGACATTCTTCTTTGCAGTTATACAGACTCCTTTGCACTTTTATTATTTTGGTAAGAGAGCAGAAAGGGAGGGAGTTGTTGTAATACGCAGTACCTAGCATAGTTATTCTTAGGCAGATGCACACAAAAGCAATTACATGCAATCTACGTACATATTAATTATACTGATTTTTTAAAAACATCTTAATAAATTATCTCCTCAGAGAAAAGTCTTAAGTTTATTTATAAAACTCATCACTCATGAGACTTTTTCCTGTACAGAGAAAGTTAGTAATACCTTTTCTTCCACAGCTCGCTCTTCCTAGTTTGTAAAATGTTGAGTTGTCCTGTGTAAGAGCCCAAAGCTAATCATCAGGAGGCAGGTAGCTTTCCAAACACTTTTTCAAATGGTCTGGAGCCACTGAGCTGTATAAAAGTAAGCAAAAGGTTGGTGGCTTTGTTTTTTTTTTTTAATTTAAACAAAAAATTGGAAAAAAAAATCACTGAGAATCACTTGAGCAATACTAACACACTGTAATGAAGAATAACACAATTTAACATTTAAATCAAAATCAAATAAAGGTAAAATTAATACACCAATAGGTTAGCCTCACTGTTGGTTGAATTCAATTAAATAAATTAGATCAAAAGATTAATATTATGACTAATCAATCTTTATAATCACTAAAGGTGACAATAAGCCAACTTGGTTATTTTACTATAAGTTCAGTTAATGAATTTCATTTGTCTTGGCCCTAACTCAGCTGAGGAGCTTATTAAATATCTTAAAATGGAAAGCAAAGTCTAAGTCACAATGTAAAAAGCAGCTTCTCTCTTGTTAACTAGGTCTTTTCTCTCTGGCCCCACATTCTTCCTCCCCCAGTAGCAGCCAAATGATATTAAAAGGAGTCCCTAAAAAGGAGAACCGTTCTAACCTTTGTGACTTTTAATGGTAGGACATAACCTAATGGGAACTTTTAGGATGCGTAATCAATGGGATCTTCCTTGTATTCGAGCACTAGTGCTCATATGCACACAGCTATGGATTCATACAGTAAAACTCAAGACTAGAAAAACACCGGGCTCTCTCTTAGCTGCTTGTATTTTTAAATAAGTAAAATAGCCATGAAATGGAAACAGCATGAAACTTCTTCCTGAACTACTGACCTCCTTCAGGCTTCTTGCCTGGGAGCACAAACTACAGCTACAAAATGCATCCTCTTGGCACAGAGCTTTCCAATCAAAGTTTTCTTCCAGAAGCAAGGACACAGGTCAAACACTACGCAGAAAATTTCTTAATGCCACAACTATTTCTACCTAAGGCAGCTGTGTTTTGAGAGATTATGAAGTTTACCAGTTTCCCTTAAGATTTGTCACTACTCCAGAAGGCACCAAGGGAACTTTTCTGCTGTCAAAGTTTAACTTGCTCTCAATGATGCCAAAGGCTTCAGGGAAATCTGGTACACTGCTAGTCTGAAGCCATGGAACTCGGTACAATCAGGTCTCACATAGGAAACATTTCTTAGTGTATAGATTGGCTGCTGTACTTCTGAGCTGTCTTCAGAAAAAGTGCATTGATTAATGTCTCTTTCTTAGAGTTATATCTTTGGCAAAGACATGCATAGGAAGCTAGATAGTGCACATGCTTGTTCAGCTAGCTATTTGTTGAAAACACTATCAAAATGAAAATGACATGGAAAATACAGACCAAACAACTTCATTTTTTCTTTCACTACTAAGTCCCGACAGTAGATTTCTATTTCCCTAAAACTGTGCATGTCTTTGATTGCTGACACAAAAATAATAATCAAACAAGGAAAAAAAAAAAGTAACACAATATTTTAATGGTTCAAGTTATGGAAACTCACATGCAAGTTCCATCTTAGAACCTCTATCCACTAGAGACATTAATAAGATAGAACTATTTCAGTCATGGTCATTTCAAGCAAAATAAATAAAAAATCAAAACATACCAAACTCTCATTTACAATTAGCTTTCTAAAAGTTCTGTTCAGTCCAACCTATAAGGATTAGACCTTTCGTCACAGTATTTCAAAGCCAAATAGTTAACATTACTATTAATCATATTACATTATAATTGAGAAATTCACAAGAATAATTTTGTGGGAGTGGCATACGTTGTCATAGTGTTGCTATAGTTGGGAGTTATGTTTCCAGTGGTTTACAGTCTGGTAGAAAAACAGCAGTAAGAAAACCCACAGACTAAGATAAGTCCACCTAGGTCATAAACACTTTCTTTGTAGTCCATGATTAGAAAAAAAGCCATTTTTTTTAATAGCGTATCGCTCATCTGCAGCCTGCATATTCAAGACTTTTTTGGATGAAAGAGTCGTTAATGAGATTATGAAAGGATTGACTTACTGCTTTGAAGGCATGACTGCATTCAGTTGTAGCAAAATATGCATATGTATGGTACATAATAAGCCTTTTAAAAAACCCCTAGCCATGTATTTATTTAATTGGAGCTATTTTGCTTTATGCCACATCAAGTGAAGAAGAAAACACCAAATAATTAAAGCAGTACTCACTAGCGCTATGAAGTTGGCAGCTGTGTGAATACAAAAAATACCATTAGTTTTTCTGTAGCACTAAAATACTGTTTGCAATGTCTTGCTTGTGTGTAGGTTTCATGTAAACAAATACACCAACAACGCACTAATATTTGAATAATTATGTACGTTCCCACCTACCCAGAGAGGAAGTGGGAGCTCCCACAAGTGCAAACTGAATGCTGAGGCTCAGCCAAGCCAACAGTATGATCCTGTGGCTTTGTAAAAACACATCAGATAACAGTGAGAAGGCAAAAAAACAAATATGGCAATACTGGAGTTAACAAGCAGCTCTGTTTCATCTGGTATCTCTTACTGTGTTGATTACATGAAGTATAACATTCTACCTAACTTTTTTGTGGATTCCAAGACGGCACTTCAAGGCTCACAAAACAGAAGTGGATTCTGAAACTCAGCCATTGAGGTTTTCCATCCTAGCACGATGATCTCTCAACAGGTGTGTGACTGTCATTACCAAACTATAGACAAATGATTAATAAGTTACAAAAGACAAGAATGATATGAAAAACTTTTACAGGGAAAAACATAAACACATGATTATGTGTTTCCATGATCTTCATACACAACAGATGCTAAAACTAAAAAAGTGAAGTCTAATATATAACCACATATGGAAGGGATAATAGTAAAACTTTGGATAGATAAGGACAGTAAGGTCTGAAATAGGAGTGACTGGTCAAGCAGATCAAGGAGGCTCGATTTTTAGGGGGGTTAGGTCCATTTAAAAACAAGATAACATAAAAATAATGCAATTATAAAGCCAGATTCCGTTCTTTCTAGCAGTTCTACGCAGAAAGACCCCCTGGAGCTATCTGTATTTCACTGATAGCTCTATCAAAGCAATGTTATGAATTTGTAAAACAGGAAAGCACTTATTTGAAATCTACGTATAATTAGTTTGACGATGTGATCTAGATTTGAACTTTCTACAAATCATGCCAAAAGGCATTGAGACCATACGGTAACCTTCCAACAAGCTGGTTTTGTACATCTGCTGGCTTCTGCATGTCAAGTACTCCACATAATTTTATGTCAGTCTCTTCATCACACACAAAATTAATGTAAGCAAACAAATCACTGTGTACATGTAACAACACCTGTTATATATCCAAAATTGCCAGGGAGCTAGTACATCGCTTTTCTTTTTCATTAAGTATATCTTCACTGCAAAGAAGAAACTTCTTCTCAGTGAGGGTGACAGAGCACTGGACCAGGCTGCCCAGGAGGTTGTGGAGTCTCCTTCTCTGCAGACATTCAAACCCACCTGGACACCTTCCTGTGTAACCTCATCTGGGTGTTCCTGCTCCGGCAGGGGGATTGGACTGGATGAGCTTTTGAGGTCCCTTCCAACCCCTAACATTCTGTGATTGGTTAATATATTATTTTCTAAATAAATATTCAGTGCCTAATTCCATATAATCACCTTGCAGTCAGTTTTAAAATTTTCTAGTTATATTGTTGACGGTTATGACCAAAAATGTCCCTAAGTAAGTTAACATAGATTTTAGGATACTATGTAAGAACACTATGTTTCTTCAAAAGCATTAATTGGAATTCCCAAGTCCCTGGGGAAGCACTAGTGTAAGATTCAATGGAAGGAAGACTACAGTAAGGGAAGAGAAACCATACCAGGGATGTCCTTTTCTGTAGTTTCATGGAAGAAGAGCAAATTAGATGGGAAGGCTGGAGAGACAGAGGAACCACTGGGTTAGCTTCCACAAATCAAGACAAGAGACAACATAACTACTGCAAAGATCAGGACTCTGCAGTAAGCTGGAACCCCCAGGCTGAGATGGGGCTTCGGCCAAAAATGAGTCTCACTCTCCACTTGCTGTAGCCAACCTTTCCCACCCACCAGGGGAACCAGGACTGCGCCTGGGCTGGGCTTATGCCAATGCGTAATTGCCTATCTTCAAACAGCAGCATTACCTGCGAGTAGCGAAAGCTGTGCTATCACTGCAGTTCTGACCTGCCTTCGCATTCCTTCTGATGTCATAGTCAGAGCTGCTATTGTGTAACCGAGTCTTGAGTTCCGGGCAGCCGTTGCAGGAGGATAATACCGACAGTTTAGGCTACACTGGTCAGGTATGGGATTCATACATAGCCAAAGGTACATGGTGTGCTAGCACAGCAAGTTTCAGACGACACAGGGCAAACCAACTAGATTTTTAAAACTACCTAATAAAACAAACCAAGAAGCAACCACTAAAACCAAACAGATTTTCATACATGTGGTTTAGCATCCAAAACTGAACAAAAATCCATACTTCACAAGAAACTTCCCCCTTTGTAAAAAGGCAGCACACCAGGTAGCAGCTGTAACTCATGAATGTCACTTCAACAGTTACATCAATTGTACCAGCCAATATAACAGGCTGTGCAACAACCCTTGCATGATACTGTGAGAATAACGACTCAGGAGTTACAGGAGTTCTTATCTTATAGAAGTTGGTTATGTAGATAAGGAAAAGTCCTTAAGCCCTGGCATCTTAGGCATGTAAGAACTGGAGCTAGTTGAAGTAATGGACAGACCAAAAGGCAGGACCCTGAATTAGTATGGTATTTCTGATCTAAAGAGATGATTAATATGTAGCTGTAAACAATCTACTGGATGAGAGAGACAAAAATCTCCCTTTTGAAAAAAAAAAGATTGTGGACAAAAGCTCCTACCTCAAACTTCAGTTCTCACATAAAAGTGACTCACACATTTTTCAGTCGGTTCTTGCTAGAATGCAGAAAACCTCTGGAAGCCTCTATTTGTGTTTTAGGACTTCAATGTTTTAGCACTGAACCTGCTATAGGAGACTCTGACAAGAGCATACCCTAAAGGGAGAAAGGAAGGCTCAGAGGCAATGGACAGGAAGGCTGGGAGCGGTGTATTTTTAATAACAGGAGTATAAAATGTTGTGGGGCAAGTGTGCAAAATCCATTTTTTTGAACTGTAGGCTGCCAAATCCAATTTAAAAAAATTAGCAGTCCATGCCCAAAAGTATGTTTGTAGCTAGCGACAAACAGAAATAAGAATTAGAATTTTTGGTTTTAGTGGTGCTGAGGTGCCCTAGGATTGAAGGCTGAAGAGGAAAATCACACAGCTACGTTTCCCTCTAGAGAGCACTTGCAGAATGTATGCCCTGACACTTTCAAGACACAGATTTTGGGACTAGTGGGAGAGGTTAACATAATATACAAGAGCACAAATGCTAAAAGAAACCAAGGCCTAGGCCCCCTAAAGGAATAAAGTCCACTAATATAGGCTCTTAAAGGTACTGAAAGACTTAAAACCAATGAAAGTTGAAAGCAAAATTCAGCAACTAGACTCAACTGCAATGAGGTGCAAAACCAAAACAAAACACAAAAAAACCCACGCAACCTCCAGATCATTCAGTAGCTGAAATTAAAGTATGTGATGTTTTCTGCCAATTTAATGACCAAATGCTGCACATGGGAAGAGGCTTGGAAAACAGTGTTGTGCATGCAGGTGAAGTAAAAAATTCTGAAGTCAACAGTTCTTGCACAAATGTTCCCAAAGCGTGATGTTCGTACAAACAAGAATTTGAAAGAGAATTTATGAAAACAATCAGAGTGATGGTGGGATACCTCCAGGTTTAGCCCCAGGCAGACTGAAGGAGAACACATGCTTTTCCCTCTAGACTGCAATGCTGCTACAGAATTGCCATTATGATTCCTCTACTGCTGATATTAATTTAATCTGGATTTTACAATCTGGCATGAATCCTGTACCAACTTGATGCCTGTAAGAGCAGCAGAACCATGAGGTAGGTAAAAAGCATCAGCTAGTGATACTTAAACATTCAATGCATAAATATTTAACTAGTATTTCTACAGCTAATTGAATATGGACTCAAGCTGACTTAAGAACTCAGAAGTTGGATTCAGGTCCACATGTCAAACCCCTCCAAGCTAAATTCTGTCTGGAGCCAGTGATTTGGTCTGCAGGTCGCAGAGTCAGTGGTCCTTCTTTTGAAGGAAGCCCTTGCTCTTTCAGATAGCTGCTGCCACCAGCCTTGTTAGCATAAAGCCCTGAGTGTAAGAGAGAGCAGATACAGCATGCTGTGTATACTCGGGAAAGAACAAAGTATCATGCCAGATAGCATTACTTTTAAAAGCCTATTTATATACCATCACCAACACTAGTTTCTGCTTCTACAAGTAAGCGGGGAAAAAAATGAGTATAAACCACACTTCAAATCAGTGTAGAGGCATTTCTGTTGTAGGCAGAGCACGTTCTGATAGGCAATTAATTCAGCACGATCACACAGTTTCCTGGAGGCTTCCTCCCCCACCAGGGAAAATATTTATTGGTGACTTTGAGTAATACCAATTTTGGTCTCTAGATCCTGGTCATATTAAGCATTATGTTGATATCAATGGTTCAGTGAACATCTATGTTGTAAATACTCTTTAAAATTAAAACACACTGTTGGAATAAGTGGTTTAGTAACCATTGCTTTCTCAGTTCTATAGAAAGACTGCTGCATTCAAAGAAACAAACATACAAGAGCTTTTATCCAAACACTTTGGTCATATAGTAAAAAGGCATAAACGCTGTTGTCTTATTTGACATTTCAAGGATATTCCCAACATTTGTAATAACAGTAAACCAGGTGGAACAAATCTCTGAAGAGTATAAAACAGAATATCCAATCTTTTCTAATTACTTTCCAAAATCTTTATGTCTACTTCACATCTGCCTCCTCCATACAAGCTGCACTTCCCCCCAAGTAAACCTTGAAACAGTTGTTGTACTCCCGGGCTAAAAAGAAATGTGACATCTGCATCCCACGTCAGCCAGATGGCAGTTATTCATTGAGGACATGCAATTTCACTTTTCATTTGACCTGCTGTAATCTGTGATGCTAACCCCAGTGATATGGGATGCTCTGCTCTTCTGTGCTCTTTCAGTTCTCATTTGTGCCCCCTATGTGCCTGAAGAAAGCCAAATAGAATGTTGGTTCTCTGCTCAACATACCAGACTATTGCTCAGAAGGCTACACAAATTCTAATGTAGAGGAGTGGTAATCCAGAAATAGAAAACCTATGAAAATAAGACCAGTGTTCTGGTACTTAAACCTTTCATCCCTTACGTTCAGAGGATAAATAAATATGTTTCAAAAGAAAATAATTCTATTAATTTAATAATATTTTCTTTGAGAAAAATGGGACTATCCATGACTGTAAGACTACAGAATATCTAAAACAGATTTTGAAGACAACATCTATATACACTGATTTGTATCCATATACCAATCCCAGCAAAGCTATCAATATGGCTTTAAAATATTTTCCATCATTTCTTCTCCATCAAGATGGTGTGAAAATATTTTCTTTCATAGACAGAGCCCTAAACCAAAATATAACTCGACAGAAAGTCTGAGATTTCATTCAGCTGGTCTTTAGACATCTACAATCTCTAGAACATATTTTCCATTTTTGTATACTCAGGGAATAAATTTATTGTCATTGCTGCTATTAAAAAACTACTGTTTAAAACTTTAATTTGTGTTGGCCAAATCCAGCTGTCGTGGCTATTAAGTACAAAAATCAAAATCAACCAAATTTAAGGAAACAAATAAATGGGTAGAACTTCCAAACATCTTGCACTGCAGTAATTGCATTAATTGTAAAAGAATTACAATTACAGACAGCAGATATCCTGGAAATTGTGGCCATGAGTTAGGCCAAAATAATTTAAACACATCAATAAAGAAAACAGTGGTATTTTATACCACTGTGGGGAATCATGGCTACTTGTGCATTACGACTGAATGCAAGAGTCAAACAGTTATCTTTTCAAAGAGAAAGGTACTTATATTTTAACACTATGCATGCCAAAGTTGGGAAAAATGAAGAAAAACAAATCGGCAAGAATAAAGGAAGGGCTGGCATAAAACGTATACCCTGACATTGCCAAACCTACAGTCAAGAAATCTGAACACCTGCACATAGTCAGATGGAGACCAGAACAGCACCAAAGGAGAATTTATTCTGGACAGTTTGAGATTCATCAGTTGTACTTGAGAGTTATAAGGAAGAGAAGGCCTTGATTTGTTGAGTTTCAACTTTGTGTATATAACACAACTCCTACTGCAGATATTAAATCCTGAAAGAAGAGTAAGATCCAAATATAAAATAACCAACCAAATTTTAGTAAAATAAATACTACTAGCATTCTTGAAATACCTGAGACTAGAATATTACTAAGAAAGAGGGTTCCTAGATAAGCTACTGAAGGTCATTTAGGATAGAAAAGAAATAATATAATCAGAGAATAATTTATACAAATTCAGTAATAATTTTTTTAAAACTGCAATGAGGAGATCAAAAGGTCTACCAAAAAATAAGAAGAGGGCATAACAGTTGACTCAAATATTTGCAGCACTGTCATGACAGCATTGCTAAAAGCTTCCTTCACAGGTAGTCAGGCAAAGGTGACAGAATACAGGTAGAAGCAAGTAATTGCAGACAGAAAGAAACTATGTAAGGATAAGGATCAGATTAATGATATTGATTGAGCAGTTAAAACAGAACTACCACTATTATAGTCTAAAGCAGCACACACTGCTAAAAGAATGAAGGAGGGAAAAGTTCCAAGACAGGATGATGTACCAATAAAGCTTCCTGAACAGCAGCAGTTGCTTTCTATACTCACGAAGCTACGGAAAACTGGAGGGCAGCCAGGCTTTTGGAAAAGATCAATGCACATTCCACGACCTAAGAAAGACCACCGGAAAAAACATACAACTACAAATCAATCTCATCGATGCTGCATGGAAGCAAGGTCATTATTCTGGAAAGGATTCAAAGATTAAATGTACAACTTGGAATATTAATGTGAACTGGTATGACATACACTTGGAAGAGGCACAAGGACAAACCTCAAGACCATGATCAGTCAAGTTCAAATATTTTAGTAATCATCTCTCTTGTTTGTTGACTTCACTAAAGCATTTGATTCAGTGGGAAATGATTGGTTATGGCTGATGATACCTGAAATGGGTTTTCTATTACAGTTAAACGAGCTACTGTGTAAAACTTACCACAATCATAAACTTGCTGCACAGAAAGTGAGAACAATTTAAGAGTGGCTCTCAAACAATCAAGGTGTCCAGGAAAAGGTGAGTTGTATCATCCTGTCCAGCAGAGATAGCACAGACGAAAGCATTAAAAAAACTGAGGAGTCCGTGACTTCAGGTATGCAGACTGTGTAACACTGATTACCAACTGGTCTGAGGATCCACAGAATGTGTCAACATGGCATACATACTAGGAGTGTAGATTCTCAGTTAATCTCTCTAAATGGACATCACTCTATGGTTCTAATGGAGGAGAAAGAACATTAGTGGGTTGAAGAGTTTTTCTATCTAGGCTCAAGGACTTACCAAAACAATTCCCACAAAAATAATACTTGAAGAAAATTAAGTACTGCACAATCAAAAAAGATAAATGTATCAACAATCTGGAAAAAAAGTATGGGTCAGCATAAAAAACAGAAATACATGCTTCTTGAAGACAATAGATTGCTAAAAAGCAACATATACCTATCAGAGTTGGAGGCTGAGAAAAAGGGGTGCTTCAGAGATTGCACTGTGAATGTTGCGTGTTTTACAGAAAAATAGCAGAGACACAGATCTGGGGGGAGGTATTAATGTTACTTATATCAAATACAACCAACCCAGATTTCAGAGCTGCTGTAACTACAGTTTCAGCAACGATCTTATAACTGGGTGCTAAAAAAGAGCGGTATGACAAAAGACCCTGTCGGTATGATTAATAGAGGAAATTACAAAATATGGTCATGTGCTCAGGACAGAAAAAAAGCAACAGCCCAAAGAAGATAACCATTCGAGAATGTACTGAGAAGGGGAAGACCAAGAGCATGGATAAGAGATAGATTTAACTGCAAATCAAGCAAGCAAAAAGACTGTCAAGTGTGGAAACAACTGGTTTATCATGACACAAAGCTAAGGAGAATTCATATGGATAAGAAAAATTCCTCAAACACAAGTGCACACGGAAGCCTCACTAAACTCTAAATTCTAAGGTCTTAAATAAGAAGTATCTTTTCTTCTTTAATCTTCTTAATCAGATATAAAAACCAACGTACCCTGGCCAGCTAGCTGACCTGATTACAAGGCTTCAACGCTGTGCAGAGGCATCTGTGCTGCCACGGCCCTGCCAGCAGGAGAGCGAGGCCAGCACGGACGCCTATTTGGGTTAATGCAGTTTGCTCCCTTGCGGACCCAGCAAACCGGTGCAGACAGGTACACTCTGCCAATTTTCTGTTGATGCACTCTCTTACGGGTGCTGCTTTTGGCTGTATCTTCTAGCTAGCTTTTCCCTGCTGGTTCTTCATCATATTGGTAAACTTTACATCAATAAATATTGGTTTTAAAATACAAAAAATAGTATATGCAATGAAACAGGGTAAAGATATTGGGAGTTACATCAGAGTAGTTAAATCCTAAAGCCTGCCATTCAGTTTCAACTAATCTTGCTCTTACAGCTAGGACTGAGTATCATCTGACTTTTTAGCTCTTAACATTTTATGATCCCCGAAATTTTGAAGTATCCCACAAGTTGTAGAAGAATGATTAGTTGAACACTACTATTTAATTGGAAAGATTAATTTTATGATGTTTCACATACTACACTTTCCTTTTAACTTTGAAGCTCAGTTAAATAATTTAAATTTCGATAAATTCCAGTGACAGCCGTAGACAGCCATTCTGACCCACACTTAAATTTGAACATATCAATATAACAAAACAATCACTTTCCACATGAATATAAATATAAAAGGCAAAGTGGCTTATGTTTAACCATGTCAGAGTGCAGGTCTTTGTAAAAGAAACCTACCAAGAAACTGCAATGCACAGTGTTTCTTTCAGTCGCACAGAACAGAGTACTTTTTTCCTTGACTATGGATATACTCAATATAAAAGTATTTAATAATGCATGCAGAAATTCTACACGCATCCATATATATTTAAAATTTATACATATGACGTATACATAAATTTATGATTGCATTATAGGAAGTCAATTTCCATGACTTAGACTGGCCCACCAAAGTCCCAAATAACATTCAATTAAATGAAATCAATAGTGGTTTAGAGTGATAAGTGGGTTCAAAGCAGTTCATATTTCCACCATTACAAGTCGTACTTCCAAGGTTATTTTTCCTTCATCACGTTCAGCTGTATCAGAATTGTGTCACGTATTTGGAGCAACCACAGTCCCAACTGTGCTGTGGAGATATTGAAAGAATTCTTGTCAATGCTCATGGACAACTTTCCATTACAGTACTAATTTGGCTAAGTTTTAGCTGTTCTTCACACTTACCATGGCTATTCAATTTATTTATAACTGGGCAAATAAGTTCTAACCTCATTTCCATCAGTATCTGGAACAGCTCCAGTGAAGCAAAATCAGTTAGCCTTTTTTATACACCAATGTAACAAAGCAGAAGGTATGCCAGGAATTTGCCCATAAACTATGCCGAAGTTAGTCATGTATCTTAGCATTACAGCCTCTTATGAATTATAGCATGTATATCATGACAATATTTTTTGGCATACCTTCAATATCATATTTGCATGGAATCATATGCAAAAAGCACAAGCTAAGCTATAAGGAATTAATAGCATGCTATCACGATTGAAGGTCTCAAGATCAGAAGGAAAAAAAACAGGTTAATTGCTTCTTAATGATCTACTAATACAGTCATTTTGATTTTGTTAGTTCTGTATTCAGGAATGTATTTAAGCAATTACCTAGATTCAAGTTTGTTAACAGCCTCATTAAATTCTGCGGGCCTCTTCTCAGACTAGTTATTTAAAACATATTCTTGATTTGGGACCAGAGACAAGTAGATCAGTGAAGAAGTCAGAAAGATAAAAGGTTACAAAATTGCAACACTTCTAAAGAATGTTTTTATTATCTGTTGAATGCAAGACATTCAACAACGTGAGCGAATTACGGAAAGGGAGTGAAGCTCTAGCGGATCCTTATTACATTCTAGGAAGTACAGCTGTATCAAAGTAATAACACAGAAAATATCTAAACCAAGAAGTATACAGGCAAAGAGATTTTGCACTACAAGAAATTTATGTGCAATATGCACACACAACTTCCTTCCTCCCTCAACCAGGAATTGATGCAATCTGCCCATTATTTCAGATGAAAGCCACATTCCTTAACTATCCTGCAGCAACAATCAAGAAGCTCATCTGGTAAGAAAGCACACAATAAAGAGAGTATCATTATCCCCTTAAAATAAAACGAGCAAATGTGACAAGGCAGGTGTGAGACACAAGAGCAAACATCAGGATTAAAAAAAAAGTTTTCCAAATGAAAAAGCAACAAAATTCATTTTTAGAATGAATAAGAGAAGAATGGGTGATAGTAACAAACTATTTGAACTGTTTCTATTTTTTACCTATTTTTCTAAAATAAATTTGCCTTAATCTCTCTGAGCAAAACATCCCTGAATTCAGAATTTTTATACATTTAAATATAATTATTCTAACGGGACCAATGACCCTTATCTTCATATTTATGTATTTCCATGTAACAATCCCCCAAGGGTAAAGTAGATGAGATATGTCTTCTAATTGGCAGTTAACAGAATGAAAATAAAAATGCCCAGTAAGAGTTTTATTGCAATCAAAAATATCAAGAGATTCTTCGGGATGCGTAGTTTGTCAATACATTCACACCACAGGTGGGCACAAGCAAAACAAGCTCGAGCCGTTTCAGCCCTAGCAGTGTCTGAACAGTGTGCATACCTTATTATCACAAGTGCACTCTGCTATGAGTGGTGCTCAATCCCATGCCCCAGATGATACCCTGTTAGAACTCCAAGGTGAAACAGAAAGACATCAGGACTAAAAAAATGCATATAGGGACAGAATTGTCAAAAAAATGTCAGGATAAGTCAAAACAATACCGATTTTTTCGGAATGGCTGTTCACATGCACGTCGGGGTGACGGTTACCAGTATAACCCTAACCTGCATAGATTACAAATGAAGATTTCCTAGAAGAATGGTAACTGGAAGCCACCTTTCAGAGAGCTGTATCAAGCCTGGTAGTTTCCAGATATCTTGCTACTTTGCAAAGGTGTGTACAAAACTTCAGAAAAGTCTTAGGAACAAAGACATACATCAGAGATGCTCTAAGGTTGCCTGTATTCTCCTGAAGAATGTTCAGGTCATGGACACAGCTTGACCTTTGACAAAAGGCTTAATATAGTCCTCCTATTGAATGCAACAGCCTCCGAGCCTAGTTAACTTAATGGCCTTTCTGCCATGGAAACAAAGAGGTTAAGCCTTTCCCAAAATGGCTTTATCCTATATAGATGGAAATGGAAAGCACCACCAAACATACTAAGTGAATTGACTTTTTTGAAACTCAGAAAGAGTAAAGATTAGGGATTCAGTGAGCCGAAGGGCTTTTTGATTTAAATTCAGTTCAGTGGTAGTTTGAGAGATGAACTAGGAGCACTAGAAAAACTATTACTCTAGCTCATCTAGCAGAGTCAACAGCCACCAAAGCAGCAACCTTCATCACACCATAGAGCAACAGGACCCTGAGACTCAAAGACATCCTCGTGAGAGATTTCAGCACCAAGCTGCAATGCCATGAGGGATGGAATGCTTCACTGAACTCTGAAAGAGCTGCAGCTGTTAAGAAAACAGCAAAGTAAACCAGCAAGCATGTCTTCCCATGACACAAGCATAAGTCGCGTCTCCTCTTTTACTGACTTAACAGAAATCAGCAAAAATCCAAGTCTAACCCACCAAAATGTTCATCTTTCTCACTTCTGTCTGGGGCAGTTCAGTATTTCTCATGGCTTGGGCTTTCAATTCACCCTCAGCAGCTGTTTAAAACACCTACACAAAATCATTCTATGGTTGCATTTGTACTGAGTCAAGTTCTTCAATATTTTTCTTTGCTACTCTTCACTGTTAAGCTAGCCTTAGCCATATCACATATATGCCCATCTGGTAGAGAATTTTGGCATGCAAATGCGGCTTAATTATTACTTAGGTGCTTAAATGTAAAATGTAAATCCCTAGAACACTTGCTCAGCTACCACTTATGGTGTTGCTGCCTGAAGTCCTTACAAGTTTACATTGCTGTGGGTTCTCCAGGTACCAGAATCCTGCATTCTGGAATAGTGGACTTGGAATAAGCCAACACACTTATTTTTTTTAATCTTAGTTTTTTTGGCTGATCATATTTTGCAACAACAGAATGAATCCCCATGCAAATCCATCTCTACACACACAGGCATTTTTCAGCAGTGTAAACAACAATAACAAAATGACCAAAGCGTGACTGCCAAAGGACCTCTCTTACTCAGATGATTGTTTCAGTTACTAAGAAAAGCTGCAGACATGCAATCTTTTGCACAGGGGGCTATGATTTTCAACATTTAGGGATAGCAGACACATATTATTCCTATGCTCTAGGTCCTGTGGCTCTTTGAGCCTGAATGTAGGATATGCATAAGACAAATCCGTATGTTCCTACTAGTTTTCATGGGAACCAAAAGTAGAACTCCTGTTCCTTGGTGAGGAAAACGACCTATGCCTGTCCACCTATCCATGAACCCACGTACACGCATAAGCAAACAGTGCGTATTTACCAATCGCAGTCATTATGGAAAAGTGCAGATTTTCTATCCTTTCCCTTCCTATGCCTAGATAACAAGACACTACCATAAACCTTGGACTCATTCAACCAGATGTGCAGAGTTGTAAGAGGTATGGAGTTTATGTAAGTAATCTACCTTTTACAGTTTGTTCCCAAAGTTAAATTTGCTTCCTCAAATAAAAACAGAATCTCAGCCCTAATGAACAACTCAACTGTAAAGACTTCAAGCCCCTCAGCACCCCATATCTACAATGTTCAGTGATAGTAAACTAGAAAGGATGGAAAACATCGATATTTTCCCCTTCATGGCATTAATTTCAAAACAGAAATAGGCACACAAGAAGTACATATATATTCCCTGCCCTGACCCCGGAGCTTAAGAAACATTATCCCTATAGGCTCATTTTCAGTATGTAACAGGGAAACCTACTATTGTTCATCAAAACAGTTCTAGCTAAGTATTAACTGCATTCACTAACATTTATGTACAAGCTGCTCAGCACTGAAAGTAAAGCTTTGTAGTTATCTTGGGAGCCAAAACTTCCTAGATCTGTCACAGAATTAATGTGCGACTTTGTGTGAGCTGATTAACCTATGTGTCCTCTGATTCAGAGCTCAAAACCAGGGCTAATGTCAACCCTCAGATGAGTTGGGAGAAGGACTTCATTAACCTTTACACAAAGCACTCCAAATTCCTGTATAGAGAACAAGCTATATTCTTGAATATTTATACAACCCCCCCAATGTACAAGTGGGAAGTGCTCTATATGGGCATGGAAGACAAAGCCCCTGACCTGCATGCTTACCTTCTAAAATAAATATGCACCAGGAAAGTGAGCATGCTCATGCCACCAAAGCCTTCCAACTCCTAAAACTAGTTTTTATTAAGACACAAAGCAAAACAATGTGACTCTTGAAACAAAGAAAACCCAGATCTGCTGGGAGTCCCAGCACCTATGAATAACTTGCTGGTCTCATAATTTATTTTACTCTCTTAAAAAAATGGGAGAAGGGAGGAAATAAAGCAATGAAAGCAACAGCTAAGCAAAACTGTACAACCAGACTCTAATTTCCACACTTAACTGTGCAAAGATGCTGTACATTTTAGAACTGCTGACAAAATATTCCAAGTTCATACAGTTTGACAGAAATTCAGTAAGTATTTTAGCAGGTCAGTTGAGTGGGTGAGTCTGCAAGATGCCAACATATCATGGTTAGAAAATAAGCCAAACCAGAACACATCTGTTTAAAAAACCATCATAGCAAATTCCCTCCTTCTTCTTGGCAGGTTAAGTATTTCAAGCCCTGGTGTCCCTAAGGGACCTGCTTTTATAATAAATCTCACAGAAACCAGGTTATAGAAGTGACCCAAACTCCTCTGAAAGTACAAGCTGCAAACTGAAAATAAAATTTTAACATAAGCAGTACTGTATCAGACAAAGGTCACGAGAGACAATATCCAACCTCCAAGAGTGGCAATGAGCACATCCAAGGTAAAACTCCTGTAATCCCTATAGCTTTCCAAGTAGAACTCTTCTGGCCGTCAACTACTTTTGGCCTGGGGACTTCCTGAATTGGATGATATTTCTATATATTTAGCATCCTGTCACAGCCATCTCCTCCTTTAAGTAATTTCTTGAATTCATCCAAACTTTTAGCATCTACAACTTCTAAGATGAGAATTCCACAGCTCAGTTACTTGTTGCAACCACCTTCAGTTGATCCACCTCATTTTTGTACTGAAATAAATGTGTGAACTGATCCCAGTTTACTCTCTCCATTTGGTTTTATGCATCTCCCTCAAACAACCACTAAGTTATATTAGTATATGCCCCTTAACTACGTAACACAGGAAGCCAAAGAAAGAAATAAGCAATTCACTTTGTAGTACTTCAGTGATCTGAGCCACCACTGTGTCAGTGATTTAAGTTACCCCAGAGCCCCCAGTGCCAGCACAGACCACCACTGGTCACATGCTATAAGCCTAGCACAGTTAATTGCTTTCACAGCCCTTTGGAGTGACCCTTCCTTCACTAGAAGCCCTGAATATTTGATGCATTTATAAGTAACTTTTGACCCATTACTCTCGTTATTTTATTTTTCAGATTGCTTTCTGACAGATTAAATATGAATAAACCCAAGTTGTTTATCATATAATTAGAAAAATGGGTGAATTCTAAGGCAACTGTTCATGATTTATTTGATCTAGCTGCCTATTTGCACTTCTTAGAGTATTTGGGAGCCTTGATTTACAGAGGTATTCGGACCAAACACAAGATGCAAGTCCTTCAGTGTTTATTATTTAGCGGGAAAACCTGGAGTCACCTCCATGCAAAATAACAAACTGCACTGACTTTTTGATGCAATTTTACAAAACACAAATGAGACAAGGGCATACTAGCCAGTTCCTCAAGCACAGAACAGAAAACTCTGCTTTTTAGGCTGTTTAAGGCAAAGCTCTCACCTATGTCAGTAGCAACCTGTAATATGGAGTATGGATGGTGTGGAAAAAGTTTTGCTAGAAGGGCAACTTGCTTGAATTCATTATGTCAGAGATATGCCTGTGTAATGAGCAGTTCTTTAACAATGCACACCAGTAAAAGATACTGTTTCTGGACAAATTTAAAATATGTGTTAAGCTTCAGCAATAGTGAATTTCCTAGTTTTGCAGAGTAACATATCCCTTAACTGAAAATCAAGATTTACAAAAAAAAAATAAAATTCAAAAGGTCTCAAAGATCAGCATTGTATTTCCATTTGAAATATTCTCCTCTAGAATTAATTCCCCAATCTACAATTGATGAATTCAGAACAGACTGGTCTGAAAGTAAGTCTTACCATCCTAACTAGCACCCTTGCAAAAATATATACAAGCTATTTCCTCTCATATGCACTATGCAAATAGTTTCAAATCACTTGACTGCTTATTCAGAAAAAAAATGCTACTGACATTTGCAGGCCATATAAATTTCATAACAAGAGAGTGTAATTTTAATAATTGGTGCTAATGGGGAGCCAAAAAGAAAATATATATTCCCTGAAGTGTGCTGTGTATCAACAGAAAAAAAATCTACATATTGTTACACCCACCCCCACCTAAAGCGTCTTTATGTATCTCTTGCTGAAGCTAATACACCTTCTGCTTCCATCTTTTCCAAAACACATTTAAAAAAAAAATCAAAATGAAAATTAAGTAGAAAGAGATATTTAAAGAGATGGAAAAAGACACTATTCCTAAAATTGTATCAGCAAGTGCATTGCACTGACTTCAGTGTGATGTGTAAAAGAATCACGCAAAAATGTAGTTTCCCACATAATAAGATGTCCCCAGAGCCTTCTCTTCTGCAGGCTCAACCACCCCAACTCTCCAGCCCCCTGATGATTTTTGTGGCCTCCTCTGGCCCCTCTCCAATAGGTCTGTATCTCTCACGGACTGAGGGCTCCAGGGCTGGATGAAGCAGCAGAGTAGAGGGGCAGAATCACCTCCCTCGACCTGCTGGCCACACTTCGTTTCATGCAGCCCAGGATACCTTCGGCTGTGAGTGCACATTGCTGGGTCATGTTCAGCTTTTCATCTACTGGTATCCCCAAATCCTTCTCCGTAGGGCTGCTCTCAATCCCTTCGTCTCCCAGCCTCTATTGATACCTGAAACACTGGCCCAGGTTGCCCAGAGAGGTGGTGGATGCCCCATCCCTGGAGACATCCCAGGCCAGGCTGGACGGGGCTCTGAGCAACCTGAGCTGGGTAAAGATGTCCCTGCTCACGGTTGGACTGGATGAGCTTTGAAGGTCCCTTCCAACCCAAACTATTCTATCATTCTATGATTAACAGCTAGACCTACACTTTTTGAGGGGAAACTATTAATTGTCCTCCATTTTTAACTCCAGTGGCTTTTTTGTTAAGCATTTTAGCAATAAAATATACAGACAAGAGTGACTATAATCTTTGCTAAAGGACAAAACGTGACCACGGCAGATGCAATTATTTTTATCTATAAAACAAGAGACAAGTGCTGGTGTCTAAAGAAATGAACATTTCACAAATGATTCACTCCAAGGTTGCCTGCTTTTCTTGACTGTCTCTGCTCATGACTGCAGCAACTCCTGAGTTTTCCATCTGCCTTTTTGGCAGGAACCATAGTGACAGGCCAGTATCTTCTAATTTCTTCAGGAACTATGAGGAAGTCCCTGAATCTGACAGATTAAAAAAAAATTCAAATAATACTGAAAACATTTCCTCCTTCAAATTAAAATTTGCTTATCTTCAGTACTATGAGCTGAGACTAAAATTGCCACGCAGCTTAAGTTCTGGAACAAACCAAATACACCATGAATATTTTCATGCTTTAAAAGTTCAGCTTTAACCAACCAGACTTTAGGAATACATAAGAAAATGGAAGAGAGCAAGAAAGACTGAGCATAAAAATTAATGACAAATAACCAAGTGGTAGGTACAGTATATGCTGTTTTAATAGACTGGGTAATTTTCATTGTTAGATGTAACTTAGAAGGCACTAATAGAATCCATCTGATTCCAGACTGCAATTTTGTATTAGTTCTGGGTGGGGTGGGAATTTAGTTAGTAATTTGATGGAAGTGTGAAGGTTGGTACTATTCATCAGCTGAATACTTTCCTTTATTAGGAAGAAAGTATTTACCTGGAGTGTTGTGTCCCCCTCCCTGGCTACTGCTAACTTCATTTACAGGGTCCAGCCTTAGCATCTACTGCTTCTCAGCCCATCCCGACAGCGAGTTCAAAAGCAAAACCACTCTGATAGAACACTGCAAGAGATTTCACACCCTTCTTTTCTCCCCTCTTTCCTACTCATTATTGACTCCCAAGTTGGGCTGACCAAACTGAAGGAGTTCTTTCTGTGAACCAGCAACTAACTGGAGAACTTCAGCACTGATAAAAATGCTACATAAGAAAAGCATATCCTCCAGCTCCTATTCTACTTCTGAAAAACAAAGACAAGGAAAAATCTGAAAAATCCGGAAAGCTTCTGTACTACTTTGGTATTAAACATCCTTGCTTATTACCCTGATGTCAAATTTGCCCCTCATCTGTAATTTGGTTTCTTCTTGGATATAATTGCCGAGAAGGAGTAAAGGGAATACAATGCTCAGTTGTTGCTATATAGCCTATGTTTGATCACAGGCGTTTTTTTTCTCTACAGTAAAATAGTTTGAAAATAAATGCAACCTGATCTGATTTTCAGATCATTTGGAATCAAAGATTATTAAATTTACTGCTAATACATTACAAAAAAGTAGCAAGAAATATGCCCTATTTATCAAATTAATTACCAACATAACCTTCAACATGTAGCATTAATAATGATTTACTAAATCTTCCTAATCTATATGATTATATACTAAATATAGTTCTTTATCGGTAATTAACACTGGAGGCAAATTTAAATTTGACACATGTCTCATCTGTGCATTTTCTAGTAATAGTTTCCTCACCACATGTCTTTTGGTGTCAGTTGGATCAAAAAAATGCAGTTTTAAGTATTTAAGTAACCAATATGCTCTGGCACAGTTTTAGACCACACTTCATGTGTTGTCTGATGGCCTCTGTGGATAATTCAGGGTCATTTACCTTCAGTGACACTTAAAACATGCCTAAGCCAAAATGTTCCTATTTACAATAGAAAGCTTGTAAGGACTTTTGCCTCTGCTCCTGAGACTTAAGAGCACCTGATACAACCGAGACTCAGAGAAAAAGTTAGAACTGACTCACAAAGTTAGATAGAAAAGGGACTGGTGCCTGGCTGCCTCAGTGGCCATAGGGTTCTCTATGCCATTTCCAAGTTTTAAAATGTAGCAATTCTACATAAAACTTTCTAAGAGGATGGTAGCACTGAGATCACACCACATCATAGCAGTCATAGTCTGAGTATCACTCCTGTAAATAGCAGTCATACCTTTCCCCCTTGCCTTTATTGCCTTTAACTGCCATGAGTGATAGGATTAGACAATCCAGAGTCAAAACACTATGAATACTCACCTGGACCCTTGAACTTGGGTTTTATTTCTGCAGTCCTCAAACTCCTCTGCAGTTAAAAAATAACTCTTAAATACATTTGTCTCTCATGAAGCACATACCCCTCTCTGTATCCTCTATTTGGATGTCTCCATATGCCAGCTCCACACCCTCACATATTAAATACTCAGAGACTGCTGAAGAAGAAATGGAAACTGGAATAGAGTGACAGATGGGACTGTGTGTGTGTTTAATACATAATCTGTGTGGGAGAATATCCCCCCCATGTCACTCACCAGCATTCAATTCAGCTTTGGCAGGAACATGGATATTACAAGTCCCTAAAGCATTCCACTTGAAACTCCTAATACGATGTTTAACAAATATCCACACACAGGCATGACAGAATGCCTTTAATAACACCAGTTCACCAGGACTGCTCCTGAGGGAGCAGCTGTAAGGCCCAGGTGCCCTAGTGGACCACAGCAGTTCCCTGGAAAGGTACTCACAGGTACAGGATCTTCCACCCTCCTCCTTTAGGGAATCCTAAAACACTTTGAACGGTTCTGCTTTGGGGAACTCAACAAACTTCAGCTATGTTTCTACTAGTCTTACCTGCAGTACAGTTGTGTGTAAGCTTGTGTTACACAGAGAGGGCACATAGACCCTGCCGGGGCATCTCCACCATTCCTCAAAGGTAACTCCACGAACACGTATTTTCTGCTTCCCTTTCATGCTACTTTTTTTCTTCCTGCAAAAAAGAAAACTTTATTAAATATCATATTAAAAATAATCATATAAAATAAAGTAACTGACTTAATATCCAGATTAATTTTTTTAAAAATAAAAAACCTTTCTCCATCTGTTACAACCATTCCGTATTCTTAACCTGCAGCAGTATAAACCTTCCTCAAGTATCTTTTCCAGTGACGAGCTACTCAGTCTTTAAGTCAATGCTAAGATTATTTAGTAAATACATTTTGACTTCTGTGTCTGCTCTCACATCACTTGTCTTGGGTAACTCACTGTGTTGAACAGATGCTTGTGATTCTTGCACAAGACTTTCCTTTGCTTTTTGCTCATGGTTACTAAACAGGAATGAAGGTTACTGAGTTGATATAATGCCTTTTCCTCCCCACCCTCCTAACAGAAACAGCATCAGATGATCTTGTTTTAATCTGTAGGCTCAGAACACACAGCCTCCAGAGGAAAGGGTGTTCTGAATAACCAGTTCTCTGCAATGCTGAGGATAATGTGTGTTTCTTCAAAAACATACAAATACAGTTTTTACCAGTTATTTGGTCACCACTTAAAAATGGAGAGGAATACTGTCTTTTCAGAGCTAAAGGAAACAGGATTGCTGACAGCATTTCTAAAAAGCTACAAGCAAAAACGGAGTCACTCCTTTGCAACGGGAAGTTATAATGTGAGAAAACAACTCTAGATGTTGTACAGCTGTGTTTGTCTGGCAGGTATGTGTTCTGAAAGTATTTCAAAAATGGGTTAGCAGTTAAATAGAAACACTAAAAAAGAAACAGTAATTTTAACCTTTTTCAGAGGCAAATATCACACAAAACACAATTCCATACAGTTTCCAGGTGATATTAGGAGTACCTGGGGTTTAGCAATTTAATCAAATTATCTTTGTATTTGCTTCATTTGGTGAAAAGATGTGGCAATCCTATGTGTTTGCTTAGATGCACAAAATAGCACTTTGTACAAAGTCTATGCATCTGTCTCTGTCCTAAATGTGCTTCATCCTCTCCTCTAATTTACATCACACCATTTGTTGGTAGTAAAGATGGGATTAATGGAATAAAAGTCCAGTCGGTATGAAGAACCTGAGATGACAATCTCGCATGCTGTTGGGAGAAAAAAAGATAATGCTATCACCAAGACAGCGAAGCAGATGCAAGCCTTGCTCTGCCATAGATACATTCTATAGCCTTGGTCAAGTAATTTTTGTGACGTAAATTTAGACTATATTTCCTAGATAGCGGATACTATGCTATCATTTACCTCTGTAGTCCTTTGTTCATTATGGGCTATAAGATTAATATAAAGTAGATTACTATTTGGCAATGGGAAGCACATTCTCAAGGGTATATTATCCAACTTGCAGTATTGAAATCCACCAACCTCAAACAAGCAGAAAAATACACAACTCTGACAAAAGCATCACACACTATAGCTTTAAGCATCTGGGGTGATCTGAAGACAACAAGCACTAAATATGAAAACTCACAAGTAGCGGCACTAGAAAATGGAGGAAAAAGATCAATGCTATCTTCCCGTATTTCTAGTAAAAATGAGCTTACATTGGTCACAGCAGTGCTCTTGAAAAATCAACAAATTGTAGATGTAATAATGATGACAAAGGAAAATACTGAAGCAAATAGACAAAGAGCACCTTGGAACAGCGAAATAAAACAGGAGAGCTAGAGAAAGCATACAGAGAGCCCAGAGCTGTAGTGACATCAAAGAGCTGGTGAGAAGATGTGTAACATGTCACACACAGTGTGATTCCCCACAGCAAAACCAAGCCATATTACGTGAACAACTAAAATTCCATGGAACCAAGTAGGAATTGCTATGTTTCAGTTAAAAAACACAATCAGCAAATGGCTACTAAAATTTTCCAGGATATTATTGATTTAAAGAATTACAGCTGCATTATAATAGTTATAAAAAACCATTAGATCTCCATCACAGAATTCTGAGAACAGTAGTAATCACAAGAAAAAAAGTTTAAAAACAGTAAAATATGTGACAATTCTTAAGACGAGATCTAGCCGAAACATCCTCAAATTTAGAAGTTTGCTGAATAAATATATATTTTTCTAAAAAAAAAGCAATGAGTACAAGCAAAAATGCATACTTAGCATTACCATAAAACTGTATCTGTAATACTGAATACCAAGAGCTGTATGAATATTCAGCTACCAAACTGAAAGCTAAATAGCAAGTCTATGATAAACAACGAAGTACTGGCACGTATATAAATGAGCACACAAACCAGCACAACAAAGAAACAAAGCTGTTCTAGCAAGAAAGAGGAAGGCTTGATGAGGCAGTTTCCACAGTGTACGACATAAGGCAGGCTGACACAGAGACAACAAGCCCAGTTACCACACTGCCTTCACAATTCTACTTACATTGAAACATCAGTCCTTTGAAATGATATTTTTTTTTTAATCTATAGATGCACCTGTAGCAAAATTAGGAGTTGTAAAAATTTGGTTTTAAGAGCATGTTTTTAACTGTTTATTTATTTCCCTTTGAATTTTGATTTGATTTTGAAGAGGCAAATTATAGACTTCTCTAAGTGAAAACTCTGATCTAAAAAACCCTTTATAAAACCCTTAAAAAATTCCTTAATGGTTGCCAGGTGCTCTTCTTATCAGCCAGCTAACTCATACTGCTGTGCTTCTAATCAGCCAGAAAGAGTAGAATACATTTGGAGGGGTAGATTTTATTTTTTACATATCCTAGCTTCTACATATGAAAAACATATCTCTAGATGCTGATATAAAAGAGGTATTAAACCCTGCGGAGTAAAACTATAATAAACAGATCCATGTAAAAAATGTAAGAGAGACATTTAGAAGGGGATAGAAGAGAAAGAACTCTCAGCTAAATATTCTAAAAAATAAATCTGTGTTTTGATGCTGGTATCAATAGTACCATAGTGATTTACAGACATTCTGGTGCACTGGAAGTTTGAAAAGTAATTGCACAGCTTCAGCAAAACCACAACAAGTCTCTTGAGTTCAGAAACTACGGCTGACTGAGGATCACAGGATCCCTCAGACTGGAAAGGACCTCCAGAGGGCTCCAGGCCAACCTCCCGCTCAAAGCAGGGTCAGTGGGGGGGCAGACCAGGTTGCTCAGGGCAATATCCAGCTATGTCCTGGAAACCTCTCAGAAAGGAGACCGCACAACCTCCTCCACTGCGGGGCTGTCCTCCTGAGTATAAATGTTCTCCTTGCGGGAAGGCCGAACCCCTCTTGTTCCAGGATACTCCTGTTGTCTCTAGCCCTCCCACCATGTGCAGAGCCTGGCGCCATCTTCTTGGTGACCTTGTGTTGGAGAGGCTGCTGTTAGGTGTCCCTGCAGCCACCTCTTCTCCAGGCAGAACAAGCCCAGTTCCCTCAGTCTCTCCTCAAAGGGCAAGCGCTCCAGCCTCTGACCACCTTGATGGTGGTCACTCTGTGGAACTTGCTCCAGTTTATCAGGTCTCTGCATTTGCCCATGTTGAGTTCCATAAGGTTTCTATAAGCCCATTAATTTCTTCAGCACTGTTTGAGCTATAGTTCCTGTACTCCATAAAGGCATGAAATACCACAAAGAAGGTACAAGGTTTTTTTCCTCTATCAGAAAACATCGTTCTGTAGCCATTTGTACACAACCAGAGCTGGTATGATGAGATGAGACAGTAGGAGAGTGAATAGTCCATAAAAAGGTCAGAATTTCTGTGACACACAGAGGCCAACCATAATATCTGGCCTTAAAACCCATGTTTTTATCACAAAGAAGTCTTGCTTTGTACTGACCGACATCAAAATGTCATCCCTACGTTATGCATATGCAGTTGTGTGAACTCATTATTTTCATTATCACTGCCTCTTTTCTAGCATACTTCAAAAGCAAATTATTTTCTTAACTATAAATAATAATGAATTTTGTAATTTAATGCTACAGTGAACATACAGAAAGCATTAACTTAATTTTGAATTTCAGAAGCACCATGTTTTACTTTAAGTAGCAGTTTTTCGAACCAAACAACAAAATCTTTTTTGTTGAGGCCGTTTTCTTCCACAATTGACTTCATGCATGCACGCTTTTTGTATTTTTGCTCAATTGTCGGCCATTTCTTTCAAGTAATTAATCCTATCTTCTATAATGGTGTACAAACAATCTGCATTCCTCAGGTCGCCTCAGAAATACATCACTTCTTGCTGATCTTCTGTATGTAATATACCAAACAGTGTCCTTTTTTGAAGAGAAGATAAAGAATATTGCAATGGAACAGATCAGAAGTATTCTTAACTAAGCAAAGTCCTTGCTCATGAATATACTGGTTCAGCATAACATTGCTCACAGAATAATTAAAAAATTATTATTTCATTAAAATTATACAACTCTACATATATATTAAAGGATTTTTTTTAATTCTTTGAGAAATTGGGTGATCTAAATTCCCATTGACTTTTTAATAGGAACTGTCATTCTTAAATGTGAAGATGCATTGGAAAGGCACCTACTACATTGTTTTTACCAGTTCTGGAAAAAATAGTTTCTTAATTTTTCAGTTGTTGTTTAATATTTTTTTATTTCTTAAGTTACAAGACAAATTACGTGGAAGACAGAGGTATTGTGCTATGTGCTTTACAGACACAGAATAAAAGACTGGTGCTGACCTGAAGCCTATGACAAATATTGCAGTGATGAGACCAATTTTACACAAGGAAGACTGAGGTCAAAGTTCTAGTCTATAGTCTTAGCAGCAAGATTTTCTCGGCATATTCAGAATTCTAATGGAAGTGTTAGAATTTGAAAGGAACAATTTCATAGATGTGATGAAATTCACATATAGTGAGAAATTATTGAATGGGTTTATTAATCAAGATAAATTTTCTTAAGAAATTCAGAAATTATCTTGAGAAACAGATTCTTTACTATCATCTGTGAAATTAAATGGCATTCTGTTCCTTACTGAATAGTTAAGATAACAAGAGCAATGGGAATTTTGATATACACATCTTGTAGTTCACAGCTGGATCCTGCTCAGGCTACTTGTTAGAATTCACATGAGAGAAACTGGTTCCTCAGATAGACATGAATAGTAAATACAGAATGATTTCAAAACACCCAACATTAATTAGTTTAAAAATCCAAATGTATATTCACAGAAACAAACTGAACTATTTGCCCAAGACTTTACTCCCTAAGACTTTTCACACCAATAATTCTAACCTATGGCCCTGTGTTTTGACAGGAGGAGGAAAGCGCTGATTTTCTGAGAGGGCTGATGTGAGCATGGCAGGCTATGTCATATGTTTCCATTTTACTCAACTTCTGGAAATACAATCTTGATTGAGGAATCTTTCATTTTGAAGCATCCAGAGCAAAATATTTTAACTGCAGTTTTTGCAGGTGTTTAAAG
Source organism: Pampusana beccarii (assembly GCA_013399365.1). Classification (NCBI taxonomy): domain Eukaryota; kingdom Metazoa; phylum Chordata; class Aves; order Columbiformes; family Columbidae; genus Pampusana; species Pampusana beccarii. The sequence goes on along the minus strand of VWYH01006327.1, from coordinate 35,643 downwards.
AACACAGACTGATAGACAGATCCCAGACTTATATTCCAGTGCTGGTGCAATTGGAAAAACAAAACCAAAGCTGTATTTCTAATCAAAACTCATTTAGTCTGTAATTGCTGAGTGGTAATAAGCAAGGGAACACCACTGCTAAGGTAACCTTTCAGTGCAGAGGCAAACTTTGTAACTTTTTGCATTACAAGCAGCTTGCTGGGGCATCATTGCAGAGGTACCTTGCACTGAGGCAAGTACACAGATGGTTTTAGGTTCAGTACTGATGTTGCAATAGCAGAGGCAGAGCATTGCTAAATTACGACGAATGGCTAAACTCAAGGGAAGATTTTTCAGCTAGTTTCTTGCCTGGGTTCCCTCTTTACACAGCAAAGGGTCAGAAGATGAGGATGGGATTGGGACGGAGGTCAGTCTTACAGTCAGGTTTGGAATTAAGAGACAATCTAGAGCTCCATTTGGCAAGGGCAGACTGCAAAGAGAACTGACAGGGAGGGCAACACCAGAAGAAGTGGGGGAGACACTTAAAGCTCAGCCTTCTCTTGGGTTAGGATTGTGATTGAGAGAAAGTGAAAGCCTGTTACTTCCCATTCCTTCCCCCCCCCCTTTTTTTTTTCTCCATTTTTGTAATGAAATTTATCAGGACTAATGTAATCTCACACTTTCTCTCGGTCATTTTACATTTTAAATGTTATTAATACTCCAGTGTTCAGCAGAATTAGATGTGGTTGAGCAAGAGTAAATGCTAAAACTAGTAACTGAACGGTAAACTAGCAATGCTGCTAGACAAGAAAACGTTTGGGAAGAAAAAATAATTTAAATTATAATAAATATCAATAAAACTGATAATTTAATAATATGCAAATTTGATACCCTCATTTCATTATTTTCCTCTCTTATTTTTAGAATAATTTTTATTTTGCTTCATTTTATTTTATTTTACAACTATATATTTAAAGGTAGCAAGGTGGTATAACAGAATAACAGTGTTCAGATTTTATACTGGAATACTGAGAAGTGTCTGAGTTCTTCAGGACCCACTAAAAAAAGGTGAATTTTTTTCACTGTAAAAAATTATGGGAGGCTCATACATTTGCAGTAAACAGTGCAACAGCCTGAGAGGAGCATTATACAAGGACATATGCAGAGTCCTGCAGCTGGGAAGGAAGAACATTCAGGAGACTGTAAATAACCCCCTTTATTTGGCACCCAGTAGACATCTAGCTAGCGTGTCCAGTTGTGGGCTCCACTGTAAATGAAAGACTAGATCAGATGAGTGAGTTGGGGGGATGCCCACCAAGATGGTCAGGGGCTGGAACACCCAGCGGTGAGAAAAGGCTGAGGAAAGCAGGCTTGTCCTGCCTGGAGAAAAGGTGGCTACAGAGGCACCTAACAGCAGCCCCTCCAAAACCTAAGAGGAGGTCTTCAAGAAGCTGCAGCCAGGCTCTGCACAGGGTATTCTAGCCTACACACCATGTGTTCTATCCTACACACAACATTTCTGAGATTCAGTTTGGACGGAAGAAGAAAAAGAAAGTGCATCCTTTGTAAACAACGTCTGGAATTTTCCACCACTGAAGGCAAAGTGGCATACACATGCCTGAAATATGAATATGAATATTCTGTCAGCAGATCAATTGAGTACGCTAGCAGCCACCTCCTCTAGCATTTAGTATGTGTGTTGAATGTTACCTTCCCAGTATAAATCCAGAAGTTTTAATTTGTGCTTAGTGGTGAAATTACCTGGTGAGTTTCAGGAAGGCCTGGAAATGACACTGAAAGGTAAATACTCCTGTGAATTACAGACGCTAAGGTAAGTACAATTTTAACATATTTATGCAGAGGCCAAATGATTCTACTTCATCTAACATTATACTGAGTTCATCACTAATGCAGAAACAATGCTTTGTTATAAAGCAATTCATCACATAAAAAGGTCCTATGCAACCTCACATCCAAGGTGTGCGTCAACTGGAAGAAAAGTCTTTACAAATGGGCTACAAGAAAAATGAAAAAGCGATGCTTTGAACTGATTGAAACAGACTTCTTACCTTCTGAGAACTAATGCAATGATTTGATGTAGATACAGATTTATATGTCCTATAGTCTGAGAAATGAAAATGACTCCCTTCTTCAACTGAATCACTGCCCACAGCAGCACCATTCAGAATGAGAAGTTTCTAATAAAAAAATTCAAAACATCTTTTAGCCTTTAACTGGGGAGAAGATCCTGTGATGGTATCTCAGAAAGGAGATGGGAAAGGAAGAGCAGATTGAAGTATTCTCAAGAATTAGAAAGCATAGCTACAGACTAGGATACTAAAAGCCTGTCTTCCAGGATTTATAGACTGCCATTAAGATTTAGACCTGTCAGTCTATCCTTGAAAAGACATTGATGGGAATTGTGGGTGGTGGATCTGTGTGTTGGATGAAGAGCTTTCAGCTCTCTGGAAGAGCTGTCACTGCTGAGGTATTGATGCTAAGGACTGAGGACAGCAGACCATTCTTTACTCCTGGAAAATTTCTGGAGCATATGCTAAGAAGGGGCTAGGGCAGAGAAACAATAGTTTGCAAGAAAACAAGGCTGTGGGGAGGATTCTTCCCTTGGAGTGTCTTGAAATATTGCTAATGGTCTTGACACAGATGCAGGATGCTCTGCAGAATGCAGTGCCTCAAATGCTTGGGAACAAAATGGGCTTTTCCCCTCAAGGAGGGCAGTGTTCCACCTGAAATGAGGCCTGAAATTTGAAGGTAAAGTATCCTCTCAAAGCAGGAGCTCTGGATCTTGCTGTGATTTCAGAGCCATGGCTACTTTGAAGGTAACCATGAAGTCTGGATGTGAGCTGTCTGAATGCTAGGGGCCTTTCTTTTTCCTGCTGGAATGAGGATTGAAGGGGTTCNAAAAAAAAAAAAAAAAAAAAAAAAAAAAAAAAAAAAAAAAGGTGGCCAAAATGAACGTTAGTGATTAAGAAGTGGGAAGTGGCAGGAGACAGTAAAGAGTTTTAGTCAGTAGATGAGAAAGTCCACAGTGCTTGGCTTCTTTCTGTGACAAAAGCTGACACTAATAGAGAAGGTAGAACAGCTGAAGAAAAAACCTGTATACCCTCAGAGGCAGTAATTCCTATCAAAACCTTAGCAGATGGAGCCTCAAGATGCCATGTTTCATCTGAACACACAAGTAGCCATAGGCTGGTAATACCTCATGTTCATTAAAAAATGAAATTATTTCAGAGGACATCCTCTGACCTTGCTAGTCTTTCTGATAATTACAGTAAGAATTTTCTAAAGAGAATGTCATAGATTTGGTAAGTAAAATTTCCTGCTGCATGTTTCCTCTGTAATACATAACTCAGACTGGCTCTTGTCCCCTCTTTTCTGGTGTACTGGTTTTGGCTCAGAGTTAATTTTCTTCCTAGCGGCTTGTATGGTGCTGTTTTAGATCTGCGATTAAAATAGTGTTGTAAAACAAACATGTTCTACTTACTGCTGAGCAGTGCTTAGACAGCATAAAGGCCTTTTCTGCTCCTCACATTGCCCTGCCACTGAGGAGGCAGGGGGTGCATAAGAAGTTGGGAGGGGACACAGCTGGGACAAGTGACCCCAAATGACCAACAGAATATCCTAAACCCCGCAATAAAAGCTGGGGGGACAAGAACAAATGGGGGGACATTCAGAGTTATGGTGTTTGTTTGCCCTAGTGACTGTTAGGAGTGATGGAGCCCTGCTTTCCTGGAAATGTCTGAACACCTGCCTGCTGACGGGAAGTACTGAGCGAACTCCTTATTTTGCTTTGCTTGCACAAGCAATTATTGCTTTATCCATTAAACTGTCTTTATCTCAACTCACACATTTTTTGACTTGTACCCTTCCACTTCTCTCCCCCAACCCACTGCAAGTGAGTGAGGGAGCAGCTGTGCAGGTTTAGCTTCTTACAGGGGTTAGCCTACAACACTTGGAAAGCTTTGATCTTCAACCTCTAAACCTGACAAAGGAGATTTGTACCAGCTTTTTGCCACAATGCATTTGTGCATCTTACAGTACAGAACGAAAATGTACAGTCTTCCATGTTAAATATTTGTTTTTAAAAGCTGCAACTGATTTGGCAGCTCAAAAACTTACTCTTTGTCACTACTGCTATCACATACAGAGTTACACAGGTTGGTATGGCAGAGGTCTCACTAGTGCTGCCATGTCTTCTCCTCACATTCCAGATGTTGCTGTCAGGTCTGTGTTGACTTGAAAGCAGCTCCAGGGGCCATGACTGAATCTGCCATAGTTAATCATGAAGAGGGAGAGAAGATATGGCTGATTTCAAGGAAGTCCATTATGTTGGAAATGAGCAAAAAGAAAAGGAAAAAATACCCAAGTAGTTTCCAAGATCTGAGAGGATATGTCACAAGGAAGACAGGTGTTTTAGTCTTCAGATATGCAATTTATAATCCCTGTTTCTCCTTTTCATTGAGTCCTGTTGCCTGTTGTTCTGATTTCTAAGAAATTGACCTAGTTTTCAGGAATAATCAGTGATGTCATTCTGACTTAGGAGATCCCCTATGTATCACTGTTAGCTTCCCGGAACGACAACCGTAACACCTAACTGCTGCAAACAGGCTTCCAACAGACAGACTTAAGATTCTGATACAAAACTAGGTCACGATCCACAGCTGCAAAGGCAAACAAGGTCTTCCCTAGAAACATGAAGATTCACAAGGGTCTTGCTATAAGCATAAAATGCAGAGCAAAGGAAGATTCAAATAAAAGCAGTCTGACGAAAGGTACTAGAAGTAAAACTGATTACCTTCCTCCCCAGGACACCATGAATGCATGTCTCCAGATATAACTTAAACATCACAATAAAAATGAAATTAGTATTAACAAAAAGTGTAAACATCACCAATTATAGAAAGCATAGAAAGAGCATGCATCCATGAGCCGCAAATCCTGAGCTAGATTGTTATCTTTGGGTGACCAAAGATGTGATCTGGCATGGAGAGCAAGCAGGCTCAGTTGCAGAAGGGGTTGAACTGGCTGGAAGAAGAATGCCAGAGGGAGAATGACTCCCTGGAGGGGAGTGGAGTTTCCCTTGCTGATGAGACAGGCAATAGTCACAGCATTGTCTTGTAGCAATCCTGGAATGCCGATGCTCAGGGGCCACCTCTGGGCAGCAGAGCTGGCACTGGGGATGGACCCAGTGCTCGGCTGAGGCACCTCATGCCAATGCTCACGGGACTGGTGCCAGTGCAAGTGTATATAAGGAATCAGCTCACGATGCAGAGTCCTTGTAGAACCACTTATGGTGGTAGGACTCTGTCCAATGCACTGTTTATGATTTTTTTTTTTTAATATTGAAGCACAAATGTGTGTTTAATTTGCCTGAAGGAGTACAACAAAAATTTCCAAACATATTATTGAAATTAGGCTCCTCCTGTGACAGACTGTAAATCTACTTGAAGTTAGTTTGCTCTAAGAAAATAAGCTACACAAAACATTTTTTTAAACTCAAAATACTCTCCCTATACCACACCAACAAATTCACTCTCACCCATAGCTGAATCGCTGCATACATAAACTGATAGCAAAACAGGAGCCAGATCTCTGTGATACAAAACATTCATCCTGTATTAAGCCTCTGGAGTAAATTCTGATGGGCAGTTTTCAGTTATTATTATCTTCTTTTAAATTATGTTCTAGTACCATGTACCACATTTCCTGGATGTGTGACAAATGCTGTTTCTGTGTGATTTGTTTACACCATTACAAGCTTGCCATCAATAAAGCAGCATTCCCCCAGGAAGAGTTAAACTTGAAGCAAGAGCACTGTAGAGGGAGTATACTGGGTAAACTACTGCACTGACTGTGCAAACCTGCAGTAAAATGAAATTAATATTAAATAAACATTGGTCTTCATCTATATTATCGTCCTAAAAATGTCACCCTTTGGTCTTTTCCATTCCATTAAAATCGGGCTATCACTTCTATTCATATTACCCTAAAGGAATTTGCAGAGGTAAAAGCTGGATAAATTAATTCTCTCTGCTCTACTAGAACAGCTAGGCATGTTTCTCAGAGGCTGTTAGGTGTAGGAGCAGGCATTCACCTACCAGCCTCCTCTCCTTTTCACCAAGTTTGTTTATATTGACTCTCCTAGGATATCGTAAACTAGGGATCCTTTTTCCCCCAGAATGTCAGTGATTTGTTTTCAAACAGTCCTTTCTTTTCCCTAAAGTTCTAGGTCTCCTGTGTTTTACTGTCATGAGTCTCACTGATAAATGTACTGTTAGAGAGCTCCATGGATATACAGGCTATACAGACCTAGCTCTCTCAGCCTCTCCTCATAAGAAAGGTGCTCTAGGCCCATAATCATCAGCCTTGACTCAAACATTGCAAATACAGGAGGATTTGCCTCCTTTCTGGCTGGTTATTCTAACAGTTTAATTATGCTTGGTACTAAAGACAAGAGTAGGCAATGACTGTCTGTCTGAAGGTTCTGCAACTGCCTTTCCCCATGGTCAAATGGGCCAAGTTTCCAAAGTGTGTGAACATTATTTAGCTAATTTTATATGCATAAATGATAACTCGTATACAGAAGACTGTGGCAGTATAAGTTACCTACAAATGGGAAGTGTTTATCAGCAGCTCCATGTAGTTCTCATTAAGAATGATAATGCAGGCAACACTAGTGAAAGAGTATATAAACTGATTTTCTACAAGCCAATCTCTCTGATTAATCCTGTCTTGTGTCTATTTACATTATTTTATCAATGTCAATGCAGATTTCACGTCTGCTAATGGTCATTTAGCAAACAAAATGTTCTGAAAAGGTGGGAGGCCTGCTTGAATAAAAAACATAAAATAAAAATGATTTCTGGCAATAAATAAAATTTGAAAGTCTCAAAAGCTAAGAATATTTGATTAATTAGAAGTCAAAGAGAAGTTTCATTCCTGGAAAATTATCACTGGACAGAAAAAAACAGAATGTATACGGACTAATGCTGAATGCAGGGAATTTCATGTTAATATAACCACAAAAATTAATATAACCTGTCTGTCTGATCATCAATTAAATAAAGGCCATATACACTATACAGCCAGAAGAGCATTTCCACAATTCAAGATTCATGTACTTTCAGGAAGTGCTAGGAGATACAAAGAAGTAATGCACACAGCAGGTCAGCTTCATCTGTTTCCTTAGATTATACTGAGAAGTTACTAAATAACATCACCATGTGTGGCTGCTGCAATGTGTGCTGTTAGTATGTATATCTTCCTGCTATTAATCTCTCAAGTGCCAAGCAACCGAGAGACACTAAAAAAAACCAAAGACGACAGAAACATGTCACTTACTTAGTGACTTTTCCAAAAACCCTGAAAAAAATACTGTGTTTTTTTGCTTAATTCTTCTGAATATATGAGAGCTTGGATAAATGCAGTTAACTTTTCTGAATACTAAAGTAATTACAATAGAAACACTATAAATCATAAAGGGTTTCAAGTGCAGGACTTCACTGACCCTGAAGTAATGCACTCTCTCACACAGACCTCCCCAGCACAGAGTCTATCATGCTGTTGTTACGTTACTCTGAATGGTGCAGCTTGTCACATAAAATTTTACTGGTTAATTCAGCTGGCCTGACTGAGTGAAAACAGCGCAAGAGACATCTTCATCCTCATCAGGTCAAGCTGAATGTTACAGTACAGCAGTAGATACCAGGAAATCATTTGCAATTTCAAAGCAAATTTGTCACATCTTTGAAGGAGGTCAAGTAGACGAAAGTTCTTTTTGTCTTTTCCTCTCACGAGCAGCTTCTTACAATGAACAAACGTAGAGGAAACCTCTGTTTTCTGCTAGCGCCTCTTTTTCCATTAGTGTCAAAACATGAAACTCAAAGGTCCTACTAGATGACAAATTACACTGCTTTTGGAGCCATGCATCTCAAAAAAGTGATCAAGTCAGTCACTTAAGTACAAAACTATAAAGAGAAAATCAGAACCTTATGGAGAACTAAAGAGATTGGTACTTGTTATTATGAGAGCAGATACTCTTTCTTTGGCTTCCCATTATAGTCCCTTCTCTCCTTTTGAGTTCTTAGGCTCTTATAAGGAAAAGTGCACTTGCTATCTAACTTCCTGCTTCCTATATTGTTCAACATTTACTGTGTTCTTAAACACAATTGTCTACGCTCAGTGAAAAAAACATTAATCAGTCAGAACAACTCTGGGAGATAAGTTCGTCACCTGATTAAGCCTGTTATTTAATGATGCAGAAGATGAGGGGACCCTAATTCAGAAAGCAAATAAATGATGGATCCTTCTTACGTAGACAACTACTCCTGAGTCAGGTAGACTTTACCCTTACTAGAAAGTGAACAGCACGTGTTCTACATTTTACATTAATTAAAGCAAGGTTTCTACTCCTTTTCCTCTTAAAAATGTAATCAAGTTAGTAAACACTGGCATCTTCATAATGCAATTACAAAAGTGCAAATTCTACAGGAAAGCATGATTACATTTTAATTACAATTACTAGGTGTTTAATACAATACATTTTAAAAGATAAAGAAAATAGTGTCCTGCTATGTTTGCCTAAAAGGGATATGTTACTATTTTTAAAAATACACTTTTGTTTTTCATCATCATAGTGAGCTTTTTTGATTGGCTACTCATTTTTAAACAGTTACAACTGAATAGCAAGCATTTTTTGTTCATTTTTTTTCTAAAGAATGTTTAAAGTGTTTTCCTCCTCTGGAGATTCTGATTTTGTTTTCTTTGTAGAAATGAAAGGTGCACCAAAACAAGCCAACCCTGTAAACCTTTCTCTACCTGCATCATCACCTTTGGAGTAAATCACCTGGGTAAAGATGAATGATATGAATCAGACCTCACTTGGAATAAATTCACTTCAGCTATGCATGCCTGGAAGAGTCCAGAAAGTATTACTATATTGATCACAATTGTTTGAGATAATGGCCTAGAAACTCTTTCGGCAGCCATCGCACTAGCAAAATCTTTAGAAAATACAGTTCACTGCTTAATAAGAGTTTACAGCGCAAGACAAAAAGAGAGACAAAGAGAAATAATTTGCATTAACAGCAATGAAAGAAAATTAAAATTCTTGAGGCAACTCCTCCTCCTAAGCAGCGACTTCACAAACATAAAGACATTTGGAAAGCAGTTGTGCCTTGTAAACTTCAAAGCTCATTTTCTGTGATATTTGGCAATTTCTGATTTATTTATTGTTAATGACTGAAACTATCCAGAGTAGTACAACGTGCCTTTCTCCAAACTAACCAAAACCAAAGCACGGAAATATCTCCTCTTTCACCAAGGGCATTTTGAATATAAAAACCAGTAACAAGTCAGCACTTTCTGTCCAATCACAGACAGTTAAATACCAACTAAGAACAAAATGCTGAAAGATGCACTAACTCCAGGTGCTGCCATTTCTATGACATATTATTCAGATAGCCAGGTTTTCAATAATTCTCTCCCATTAGCAAAAGAAAGATTTTTCAAAACATATTTTCTCCCATCAGAAGCAGCAGCAATAGTATGTCTTAGCATCTTTTGAACAGATAGCCCTTTCCCAGCAACAAGTATCTGTAGAGAAAGCACTTAATTCTGTCTGGTCCTGTATGATGATCATCATTTTACAACGAATGAATACAAGCATGACAGAAAGATGCAATTATCCATCAGATGATATGCATGACAGTAGGTGCACACAGATAACAGTTAACAAACCCCAATTTTGCACTAATAGTGGCTCTAAGCTGGATATTTCAAATTTGAAGCTCATCTAAGTAGACAGATAGGGACTGCTTTTTTTGTTATTTAAAGTCTTCCTAGCCGCATGCCTTAAGATTAGAAAAACAACCCTCAAATCCTTTGCATTGACAAACATAATTTCTGAAATACGCCTGATCCATGGGACATTATATCTTAATCAATGTACAAATGTCTTATCAGTTAACTTCCATTAAATACACTTCCATCCCTTCTAGGTTCTTTTTTCTTACCTCATTTTTTTTTCCTTGAATCACATTTTTTTAATGCTTGCAAGAACGTAAGGTCTGCAAGGTACTCCTTTACAGAACAGAAATCCTCAGGTTCTTCTCAATCCATGTATTATTCTGGTTCTGTGAAACTTCACTGAGGATTTCTAGTAGTCAGCTTTCTTTAACACAAGAAAGATACCTAGGACAGCTTGAGAAAATCCATCTATCTCCTGGTTTCTAATGCCCTTTCCACAACCAGTCCTTCTAAGTCTCAGTCTACAGGTAACAAACAAGACCTCTGCAGGTTTCATATGCAGGCAGGCTGAGAACACATTCTTAGCCTAGTAAAACAAATCAAAACATAAACAAAAAGGGAAAATGTCTTAGAAACACTACACTCCAATCCCCTTACAAGCCTCTATCTGGACTCACCTGCAGCAACCTGTATGAGCCTGTCATCTCATCTTCTATCCGCACCCCTTCCTACAAGTGGCAGCCTCTATTCTCCCGGATACTTTTCTCAAATTTTTATGATACTAGGTAGAGCAAAACGGCTACAAATCTTACAACAGTTCCATGAGAACTGTTACTGTTAGGTCTACAAAATTCAAGAACAAAAACCTGTTTTAAATACCCCAGCAGGTATGAACTGAGCTGGCACCACTGGTTTAGGCACCTCTGTTTCTGACAGCTAATCAGGCACCAAATCATCCAAAGAGCTTGTAAAGAAAAAGTTAGAGACTTCCTAGACTATGCATCACTAAAATGCAGTATTTGGAGGCTTATGTACTTAACGACATTTGCAGTACTTATTCTTCATTTACTTCGAGTTAAACTAATGACAAAATGTCAAATAATTAAGTTCAGGCTTAGTTTTCAGATATTCCCACAAGGAAATCTTCTAGAGAATATCATTAACAACAATTGTAAGACTTCCATCTCATGCTGTACACCTGTCTCACAAGGCATCCTTTGAAGTCACTGAAAAACTCTGTATCTTTGAAGGATCGTGGCTTTGTTTTATGTGTGGCTGCTTGAGTTTTCTAATTGATTTTTCATTTCCTTCCTCTAGCTGTGAGAAACACAGAAGAAAGAAAAATATTAAGACATTTTCTGCCACGTGGGTCCAGTTCTCAGACCTGTGACTCATGTAGGAGATGATGAATAGGAATCTAAATGCAAATGTAGAATGAAGTAAATAAATTATAAGAAGAAGGGATCTTTTTACCTTGATTGACACTGCCATTTAATGTAGCTTTAAATTAATAGCCTGTTATTTATCTAATTTATAGCTAGAGTTGACCCCTTTTATTTATCTTTCTCCAAGGGTTTAAAAAAAACAACAAAAAAAAAGAGATTCAACAGCTTGTGAAGTTACAGAGAGAAGACGTATCTATTATCACAGGGAAGCAGATGGTGATTTTCATAACACTCAGCTATTTCAGTACAATAACAGTTAATTTCACATTCTTTCTCATCTTTTTGCTTCCACTATACTCCTATCCTTATAGCACCAGAAATTAGAACAGCGAGCAGAATGTAAGGCTCTTTATGCCCTAACAACACTCACTGCCTGAACTCAAAAGATTAATTACGAGAAGCAGGACACATCTCAGAGAAGATGCCATCACATTTACTAATGAGAAACCAGATATATTTGCTAATATGGTAAAGAAAACAATTTTATGTTCTTAAATAAACAGCAAAGTTGAACTTGGCAGGTCTGGTATGTTCTTCGGCCTGGGAAAAGGAGAGGAAGGGTACTTCTCTAAGGGTTAAATTGTTTATATTTTCTTCTTTTTTTCCCTCAATATATGAATCAGTAATTAAGTTTGTGTTAATTGCCAATACATTACGTAAAAGTCCCTGAGTCAAGCCAGCTTTTTCCCTGACAAATATGCTATGATTCGATAAACTATATGCTTATCGCTAGATTCAGATTAGTTTCAGAAGCCTACTGCTTCTTAAGAACACTTTCTCCCAATGCCAAGGTGCATTCATGCTTCACTACAGGAGTAAAACTAGCTCATGCTAACACTCTGTAGGACTATACCAACATTAGTCATTATCAATGACTTTCCAAATGATAAAAACTGTGTGCCTATGTATGCATTAACTAGACAGTACTAATATTGCTGTTAATATTATCTCCTCTGAAATACCAAAGGTAGATATTTTCTTGAACTGTATGTTTAATATGCTTGGAAGCTGCATCTACTAACAAAGGATTATTAATAGAAAAAAACACATACTACAAAAAACTTCACAATAAAGTTAACTCTAAGGTGGACACAGGAAAATTAAAACAAACTCAAATTTGATAGTGAAAAACTGCTTTTCAGTAAAGAAAGAAAACAAATTACATATATAGCGCCAACTGTTTGTGGTTAAGGTTATTTTAATTATGAATTACTGAAAGTTTGTCTGCAAATATGACAAACCATTTCCTCCCTAGACACAAAAAACAACCAACCAACCAAAAAGTGCTGACTGTATCAGAAAGCACAGCTGTGAGGTCTGAAAGTACTAAAGACTTCTCTTGTGACAGTAAAGTGACAAGAACTGATTCTTATGAACTATTAATAAGACCATACTTACAAGTGTTTAAACGATGCTCTACTCAGAGCTGTCAGACATGAGCAGATTCAGGCCTATATACTGCTCACTGCAGATATCAACCAAGACATGTGTCTTATGTTTGGTCTATTCTGATGGTTTCTGAAAACTCTAGATACTGCAGTTTTTAACAATAAAATTTGGCTTTCTGGTATGCTCCAACCTGCCTGACATTGTATTGCTGATCATTTTTGTCCTCAGTTCTGTTTTGATCCAAAAACTTGGCAGTCCTGACTACTATTACAGGATCTGCCAGGCATGACCAGAAAAGGCCTAACAAACACAGTCCCTGAAGTAGCAGCATCACCATCTTCTGAAAAGTTAAGCTTATATGGTGTGAAATAAACACAGGTTCTATTCTACCTGTTATCTAAGAATATTCATGTTACAGACAACTCTCGGGTGGATCGCAAACTCACCAGTGAAACTTGCTCATTTTGCATGGACTTACCAAGATTTAGTAAAGTCAGAAAGAGAACGAAGGAATAAATGTGACAAATCCCACAGCTCAGCATGCAGAAGCAATGGAGACATGGTTTTCTAACCCTGCCTTGAAGAAATCTTTTAAGTAATTTATCTGTCATATTCCAAATTACTAAAACATTGTTGGTCTTCAGAATTCCCTTGGAGTGGGAAGAGTCGGATTTCAATCTTTGCTGCCAGTGCTCCTTGTTCCACCTGCTCGGCATTTCATGAACCAACTGACAGAACACTCAGACGTCCTCGCATTGAGTGTGATGGGGCAAGAGCTGGGCAGGAACTTCCTATTTGTCTAGTACAGCTATGTCAAGACAGCTCCAATGGAAACGCCCACAAATGTGGGCTTTTGAGTTTTTTACTCCAAATAACTCCTATATCATACAGAATAAGTCAGGTTAGAAGTGACCTCAGAAGAGCTCCAGTCCAACATCCTACTCAGAGCAGGGCCAGCTGTAGGCTCGGACCAGGCCAATGCTTTGTCCACAAGAATTGATTCTACAGCATCTCTGGAAACCTGTCCTAAAGGCTGGTTGACAAAACTAGCATGTTCAGTCATACTTGCACGAGGGCACTTATCCGGACAACTACAACGGAACTTTTTTTTTCCCCACACCACCAAATGGCCATACCTGTTTAAGTTACACTGATAATGCAGATCTCTCACTTGAGCCACTTGTGAAAAATATGGCATCTTTTAATTTTCCCATGCCTCACAGACCATCATTTGGCTTTTGCACATGGCTGTTTGTTAACGTACTGGCTTCCCTAAAGCTACAGAGCAGCTCTGAACACCACATAGGGCAGAAAGCCCAGCAATTTGCCCTGGAATAGAGGGTCTTTTTCACAAGGATGACACCACCACCACATCAGCTAATCATTAAAACCATGGGATGTTTCCAGTTCGCTTGCAAGCACAGTTTTAAATCTGGTAAGGAAAAAAAAAAAAAGTTAGAAAGCTGTCACCATGGTTTCTTTTGAAAATATGACATAAACCTTCAACATTTACTTCTGAAATTTAAATCAGACTGAAAACAAACAGTAAATAACTCCTACTCTGTCCTTAGTGGGTCATCTACGTTTCAGAGTTCTTTTCTACCGTTCAGTTAAAAGATTCAAAAGAAAAAGAAAAAAACTTTGACTTATTATACCTTTGTAGAAAAGGGATAATAGTAAACTTGGAATTAGAAATTTCCAGTGTAGTGTGGTGGTGTTCTACATCACAACTGAGCTTACAGTCATGGCTGTCAGCATTAACAGCTCTTAATATGCCCGCAAATTCTGAAATCAGTGGCATCTACCTGCAAAACAACTAGTTTTACAATTTAGATCAAGTAAGTATAATATAAGCACACTACGCAATATGTACCTGGGTGGATAGGTACATGCACATGTAGGAGTACAAAGAGAAGGGAAAGGGAGTGATCACACACACTGTTATTCTGACACTATGCAACCAAGAATGAATTAAAGGGATGCATGCTTATGAGCTATTCTCCAGTTTACATCTATTGACACATTCTTCCTCAGCAAGTAAACTCCATCTCCTAGAGCTTCTCAATTCAATCTAAAAAAAGAAAAGAAAAATTTTCTAGAGAACTATCAGACATTATTTAACAGACAGTCTTTAATCCATGTCTTTGTTTAAAAAAGTACTATAAAATTATTATTAACACAAGTACTGGTGATCTACATTCCAAAAAGTCCATAAAACTTGATAAAATTATCAATAGTTCAACTGCCATCAGCACTTTTTGGACTGCTTTATGATACAGATAGACTGAGCAGGCTGAGTTTTAATTCCAGTTTTGTAATAAAGCCCATGGTAAACGTGATCCGGCTTTCAAATCACTGCAGCAATGCAGCTGAAAAAAATTAAAACATATTTTACTGTGAAGGAGCATAAACAAATCATTTTCACTTCACACTACTAGCATTCATTTTATTTTTTAAGCAGGTATTCTTTCTGTATCTTTAAATATGATTATATGCCTTCTAGAAATCAGGAATGAGTAATAAGTTAGTTTAGAAATTACTGTCTATGTCTGAACTTTCATAACTGGCAGTAAAGACTGCATGCATGCTGACGACAAACCCATCTTTGTATATTCTTATGATGGGAGCTCTGAGCATCTTTCGTTCCTATGGTTCTGAAAATTAACACTATTAAATATTCCCCTGAGAAAGTGCCATACATTTGCCAGTACAGAAACACATTATTCTTTCTATTTTGGGGGAGGATACAGCGTTAGAATAATTGAGGAGAAAATAAACCTAGGTGAGTAATGGCAGGTCGATTTACATAAGAATTTACTAAGTCATGTCGGTTAATGTAAGCTTTAATTCAAATAAAAACCAAAATTAGTAGGTATAGGAAACAGATTTTCAGAATGAGCTGAATATTAATGAAAAAAATGTCTATTGGGTTTTATTAAAAATGTATTGAAGAGGATCACTGTCTTAATATTGAACAGAAAACCTGTTAGCTGATGAAGTAACAGCTATTATTTGTTATTATGATCAGTGTAACAGTCCACTCAATGATTCTACCCTGCTGATCAAGGAAACACAACGTAGAGTCCAAGAGCTACAAAGATAAGCTATATAGCAAAAAGAAATAAAAAGGCAAAAGGAAGGAGATACTACCCTTATTTTAATGATGGAGAACCGAGGCATGGAACATCAGTGCAGTCCCAGTTAATGCTTCCAGGTCACATAATGTATCTCTAAAATTTTAACACCACTCTAAGCCATTAGAAATGAATGCTTCAAGACATCCCAGTGAACAAATCTAAATGATCACAACAACTGTACTCATTATTTGCATTTTCAGATGTTCCTGTGTTTCCTATTTGATGCAGCTAGATCTTTTAAATAACCAAAACAAGAAACCAAAAAAACCCCACATTCTCCTTTCCTGGATTTTAATCAAGACATTGCAGAGAAAAATCTCCCTTCAAAAATACCACTGGAACTGGTAAGTGGGCGGTGACAGAAGGCTAATTTAAGGAAAAACAATAACGTGAGACAACTATGCAAATGCAGCATCCATAAAATGCTTCCTCTCTGTCATTTAAGTAAGAATCTAATCTTACAAAAAATCATTTTTTCTGTGCAGAAAAAAGGTTTTCTTAGATCAGAAGCACATGCTGTTTTTCTTGTCATCACTACTTTTCACCACAGTCTTATTAAATACTCCATAAATTCAGATTCAAAATTGAGCAGTTCATTGGAGGCACCAAGGACAATTATTAATAATAACCTAAACCACTCAAATATTACTGATGTTAAAACTTAAGTAATTACAAAGTACACCACCAAGCTGCAGTGAAAGAAAACATGGTATTACCCGTTTCTTCACTGTACTTTATATTTTAATCATTACCATTCACATGCAAGATGATCTTCATATTCACACAGTCCAAATAAGAGCATTTTTGTTCTGAAAGTTAAGTTCTCGCTTGCAGTGTATACTTAGATCTCTTGGTTCCAGCACTACGCCTCCTCACTAGCTGGTTGATAATACTTAATAAGGAATAAGCTTCAACTCTAATGGAAAAAAAAGCTCTAGCTCTCCTCTCTTTGTTTTTATTTCCTAGCTGATCTCAATCCATACAAACAAAACAATCAAATAAAAGACAACCCCCATTAACGGCAACGCCAAAATCGAGGAAAAAAAAAAAATCAAAACAATCTGAACAGGTATCTGTTCACAAATCCACATTCTTGTCAGAACATGTGTGTATGCCTCTTTACCTCCCTGTAGGATAAGATAGCAATCAAATTATCTATTTTATTTTTTTTTCCCAACTTGGCCTGTCTTCACGAGTAAGATGGCAGTGCTCTCCAAGGTATGATTCTGCTGCAGTATCTTTGTACAGGTAAAATGAAAGCACCCTGCATCCCTGAGGGGATTCCTAAAGTGCCTATACCTGTGGAGAAAAGAAGAGAGTCCTGAAGACTCAGTGGGTGTGAAACACAGAGTCTGCCTTTAAATACAGGTTTTAATGACGGACTTGACACAACTTCATAAAGAAAGTTTGGTAGAGTGCAGATAAACTCTTCAGAAGGTTTGGGGACCAGTCTTATGAGCTGAAAACTCTCCCATCTCTTTATCAAAGGTCATAGCGATCATCTTTACAAAGAATAAAAGGGAATAATGTACCCAAAGCACAAGGGTTGGTCCTAGAGAACTTAAAGAGTGCAAGGTTCAAATATTGTGAGGGAATAGTTGAGGGGGAGAGTATGCTTTGAAAATATGGAGATTCAATTCATCTCAAGACCATGGCAGAGAAGGCCACTAGGTGAACCTTTACTGAGTTGAAAGACAGTCCTAACTCCTTCAGCTCCAGGAGCTAACAAAGATGATTGAGATTAAAGAAACTTTTTCTAACTTCTGCTGTTTGACAGAGCAGACTAGAAACATATATCAGCATTCCAGTTCTCCAGAAAGTCCGTTATTCCAAGGATTTTATATATTAATACATGACCAAACAAAGTAAATAAAAGGCCTGCCTCCTGTATAGTTAGGAAGGCAAAAATGCAAGAGATGACCCACATTTCTAGTAGTATTAGTTTTAAATCATGTGTCTCCATTGAAAACAACGGGATCGTGGTGCTGTAAAACCAGAGTGATGCAGTAGGCATTTATTCAGGCTAAAGAACATCAAAGTCTGTTAGCACAACGATCAAAGAAGCTAAATATCTTAACAAAACACCCAGCTCAGAAGGAAAGATGATGATTTACTTGAGCTGAAGGACAGTTTTCTCTGTTCAACTGGAGGCAAAGTCCTGTTCCACACCAGATACAAGAGTGAATGTTTTAGTTTCTACTATACAAGCACCTTTTTTTCTAGTTCACATTACTTGTTGTTTGTAAAACTCATCATATTCCAAGGCATTTTCCAACCTTGCTACCTGCAGTCCACTAAAGAGAATTTTACTATTCCCTTAAAAAAAAAAAAACAAACCCAATCAAAACTTAAGATTTTTTTTGAGAGTTAACAATGAAAGAGCACAGTGAATAAGATGTTCTACTCTCCTGTCAGATTCTTCAGAATTTTTTAATCAGTGGATCTCATTTGAAGCATGTCTTAAAGTTTATTGACTTTCACACCCACTGCTACTGTACTTAGTTCTGGACTCGCATGCTACGTAGGAATGCAGTGAGCATGTCGAAGGGCAGTTGTTTTTGTAGGCTGATTGTAAGTTAATATAAATAAAATATGTTTCATTGGAAACTTGAAAGATTATTTCCCTAACAGATCCCAGCATCATAGCAGTGATGCTCTGTGGACTTCCTCCTTTACCAACGTTCAACTGCTTAGGCCAATTCCCTTTTCCTTCAGCAATCTCATAGGTATCTACTTCATTTTGTACCTGTCTTTTTTTTACAAAGGCTGTGAAAAGGCAGTTTCTATCACCAAGTTTTATGAAAGTATTGACTAAAACTCCTTTGTCAGTACATACAATACCATCTGGCTTCGGGAGGTTATTTTTCATAGTGTGTTTATGGAAAGGAGTTTAAAAAAACCTGTAACTTTTTATAGCGATGATCACAGTTTGCTTCTCGGTCTCTCAGAAAGTACTAAAAATAAAACCACGTTTCGTAAGACGGCAGTGTCACATCAATGCTAGAAAATGACTTTCATCATTATTTTATTCCTGGGAAAAAAGGAGAGACTTCAACCAGCTTTTGGACTTAGTGTTTTTCTACTACATAATTGCAGCCTGTAGCTTCCATCTCCTTCTATTACCATTTTCCAAATCTAGCTATATAGACACGAACCTCTTCTGGCAAATCTTTCACCAACAACCACAGTACTGTTTGCAGGTGCAAAAAACTTGTAATGCCATGGAAATCTAGACAATAAATTTGAATAAGCTGTTATTGACATACAGAGAAAAAAATTGTGTGTATTCAACCAATGTTTTTCCCTCCTCCTTCCTCCCGCTCTCCTGGCAACCTTTCATTTTCAGGGTGCTGAAATGGAACATAAATTAGTTGCAAGTAATTTGTTTTCCCTTTTCTTCATGGAATTATCTAACTGCAATGGCTACTGCTAATAACTAATTAAAACTTAAATGGTATACTCTAAGGACACAGCCACATTTAAATCAAATAGAAAATAATGCCTGGTTGCAAATCCTGTGTTTACAGTGCAGCTAATCATCCCACAGAGCTGGGATAACAAGGGTCCACACATTCCCCTGGTGTGAGAAAAATAAGTCCAAGAGTAAAGGTGGCTGAGTTCTTGCTGACACAGAAATCACAGTCCAACAGTATTTCGGCCTGAGGGCAACGGAATCAACTTTGAAGAACACCACCTCATCGTGTGCAACACTGTAAAATTGCAGACAGATGCAAGACAACTTGTAAATTACTCTGACTCCAAGATAAGAAGAGGTCTGATTGTGAGCCTGATCAAGATTTAGGCATTAAAAGACTTCGTACATTTTGTTCCTGTCTGAGCTGTAGATCCATTTCTGGATGACCCTGATATTGAAAAGGTATCTTGAAGGATGGGTCTAAGATCTATCTTTGCAATCCCAGAAGTCAAATTTCCTGAGACTTTCTTTTCATGTGTGTTCTGTGGGCCTGGATGCTTAAATGACTGGCAGATGATCCATGTAAAAAATATCTCTTTTCACACGGGAGAAAGAATTTCACATCTGCTGATTAAAAATATTTCAAAAGAATATAAGAAAGTCATTGTAGAGGATCAAGGGTCTATTTAGTCTAATTTGCTTTCTCATAGGACCAGATGCTACAGGTGCAAAAATGATCTTAGTTCTGGCATTTGGTATCTCAGCAAACATAATCCATTCCCTTGTGTGTGAGTTGTAATTACCTTTCATTACATGATCACAACTGCTTTTCCCAAAGAACTCCAGTCTCAGTTATTGCTCAAAGTGAATGCTGATCAATTAAGCACCCAGCAGGTATTATTTCATTTAATCCTTATTGTTCTCTATAAGGCATGGTAACATGTTAGAATATATATTGCATGCTATTTAACCCTTAGTTTAAAGACAAAATGATTAATGCTGGATGAACTTTTCCGTGTCTCTCCTCCTTCTCTTATTTAAGCACTTCACAAAGAAGTAATGGATTAATCTGCATTCTACCCCCATAAGACAATACTAAATTTTTATCCCTAATTTACAGAAGAATTAAAAGAGAGATAATCACTTTAGGTAAATAACCTCATTTGGACGGAACTTCTGAAAACTGCATCTCAAGTGCGGTGAAAACAGCTGAAGTACACACCATTAGTAATCCCTCCTCTTATCTAGTCTCCCCCTTGATCTACTGTTAGACTTAAAATACCTGCAACAAATAGGGCTTGGACTGTATCAAACACCTCCTACTACACAACCCTGATTCATCCATTTAAGCAGGTTCATCCTGTTCAACGAAAAAGCAAAAAACCCATGGAAAAAGAGTATGCAAATATGCCATATAATAATGTACCATCTCGTATATGCTCAGAAGAGGAAATTTAATAAATGTGCACCAAAGCAGACTGTGATCAACAAATATAAATGAACTACTCTTGGCAACAATACACAAGCATGCAACCCTGTACAATAAAAGCCAATGTATATTTTGATACTGAATTCCACAGGAGCAGAACTAAACCCCACACACTCGTTCAACGGAGATGGGCTGCGAAACCAAAGGCTTTATTCTGAATCCAGCTTATTTGGTTTTTATTTAAGTCTGTTGATTTGCTATGGTTATCCAGATGGTTTTATATTTAATTACATGGATTAAAAAAGAAAATCTCTAGATACGCATGACTTTTCTTTCTTATTTTTTCACCTTGCTGTTTCCCCTCTGCCTTTTTTTCTTTCTCCCACTGAAAGGCTACTTCAAGCGATAGTCTCACTTTTCCAAATACAAAGTTCTTAAGCACAAAATAGACATATCTGACACATTCTCCTGCCAGGTTTTCAGATTTTGAACTACCATAGCAGAAATCAATTTTGACAAACGGGTCTCTTACCTCTGCTCTCCCATAGACGTTTTCTATTAGCTAGCTAATGTATAGTTAAAAAATAACTTCGATATAACTGATTGCCCAACTACCACTGTCTTTGTCCATTATTTCAGTAATGGATCAATGGCATTTAATACTTCAAAACATGAGATAAACTTCCTGACAACCCTTTGATTCTGAAGTGTCTTGTCTATTATCAGAATACAAATTCTATACTCCTAGAGAAATTCTAGCATATAAACGCCTGACACTGATGGCAAACCAGCTGTCTTACAGACATCTGATAACAGATGTCCAGTCACACTCTGAATAACAATATTTGACTTGTATGATTCAGCGTTCAGATTTAAAAGCTTCTGAGTTTTGTTTTTGCAAATTAAGGTTTCATTTTACAGAAGAAGAGCCCCTGTATGTTCTAAATAACCCTCTACTTCTATCCCCTATTACATGAAAGAAACATACGCTCATGTGTCATTCGGCCTACAATTAAAATTTCATTTCAAGCCTTACACAGTTTCTCATCTACTATCCTTATACCTTTCTCAGGCTCACTACTTTCCAAGCAGATAATACTGAATCCAGTAAAACTTTTTTCCACTGCAACTTAGATTTCTTTCAAGAAAGTTCATGTTATAGCCCCTGTCCCAAATCAGTGTAATAAATTACAGCATATAGAACAATTCATTACTTTGCATAAAATCGGCACTTTTAAAATTGGAAACATGATTTTAAAAATACAGTTTTCAAACCAAAAATATGTTACTTGCTCATGTGTTTTTATTAAAGAGAAATATCTGATTTAGAGAAAGAACAGATATTTAAAAAAATTAATACTTTAAAAAATGAATTAAATACTTGTAGAAAATATTTTCAGTGGAATAATTAGAGTACAAATATATAACTGCTAGTCATGCTGACTAGCACTTACTCCAGTAGTTACGGTGAAATATTCCACTTTACTGTAGTAATTTAGTATTTTGTAATTTTATTATACAGTTTAAACACTACTTAGAATAATGATTGAAAAGTTTGGTTTTTTTATTAAATTTTGCAATATGAGTGAACCGATGCAATTTGACAAACTGAAACAATACACTAAAAATATCTGAACAATTCTTGGGAAAACAGTTATGTATTTGTTATGCTTGCGCCTGGTTTTACGAGTTTAACATTTCAAGTAAACCACATCTATTCACCACACCTATAGATGTTGTTGATCCAAGAATCAAACAGCTCTATGGCTTCAACCCTCAAAACTGCATCAGAATTTTCTTCCTGAGGCAGGCCAGGCACTGTAACCAAACCATTTGGTTATTTAATGTTATAATTTTATTAAGAAGAAAATAAGGTTGATATTCATAGATATAAAGTCAAAACTAAGCCTCCTTCCACTAGGAGTGGTTTTGAATAAGGAAAGATTGTCTCAATAAAAAATAAGTCTCAGCACTGAATGGGCAAATGGGTGAGGGAAACAGAAAGCCACCTTTTCAAGGACTGATTAGCAGAGCTGCATTGAGTTAATGAATGTGAAGTTTTTGTATGCATGCCAAATGAAGGCTATTATCGTAGGCACCTGAAGTACTCAGAATTCACTGAAATATCAGCTTTCAGGTAAGGTTGTGCGGTCTCCTTTCTGAGAGGTTTCCAAGACATAGCTGGATATTGCCCTGAGCAACCTGGTCTGCCCCCGCACTGACCCTGCTTTGAGCGGGAGGTTGGCCTGGAGCCCTCTGGAGGTCCTTTCCAGTCTGAGGGATCCTATGATGCTCTCTATACACTTAGACTTATTAGCACGCAGTTTCAGAATACACACCATATGCACAAGACGTGACAACCAACTGGAGTGAGCAGAAATCAGATACAAACACAACTAGAAAGCAAGAAAGGGACCCTATGTCAAAACTGCTTATTACACTATTCGGTTCAGCCGAAGTATGCAGCTGTCCATTGCTGTCTCTAGTGCTGTCCCCAACGCGTCTGTATTGCAGGGTTTTATTTAACAAAAGTCTAAATCCAGTAACACTTTATAACTGATCATCAAACACAATTTGCAAAAAGTCCCAAGCATGCATGCATTACTCATAAGCACCTTGATACAGAGGCATTTCATAATCTCTCTTCTGATATTCGACATAAATTATGAATAAAACTTCAAAAGTCTTACAGTCTCAGTCCCTAAAACAGATAGAACCATGTTCCTAGTTGCATATCAAGCCCAATGCTGAGGACATACATAAGCACTCAATGGCAAGTCATGCCAGTAGCTCCAAGGAAATGACCAGGGTATTAATAGACAGCTAATTGCTTTTGATGGAATACACTCCATGCTGATTATGTGGTATCTTGGCAACTTTAAAAAGTACAACCTTATTTGATATCACACTCATCAATGCATGCAGGTTATAATACCTAATCTCTGAGAGAAAAGTTGTTTTAATGTCATTAAGAAATATTAAGAAAAAACTATTTGTCAGAATAGTTCAATAGACTCTTTTGCTCAAATCTGAAAATCCCTGTGATACTTAGGTATCAAAACCTGTTTCAGTGATATAGGAAAAAACTCCACAACATACCCTGAAGAACAGTCTGCTTCTATGATCTGCTTCAAACCACACTGCTTTGACAAGAACTTTGTAACCAACTCCTAAAATGCAAATTCTAAGGGGCTCAAAGTATAGGGCATATTATGTAACAATAAAGGCTGACATTTGAGGGAGAGTAACAATGAGCTTACCTAACAAGTATGCTTTGATAAACATATGTGCCAGAGCCCCAAAAATATATATTTTTAATATATTTTTTTAATCTATTAACAGATACCAACATATTGCTAAGCAAAAATTCTGCTTTATCTAGTATCTTAAGTAGAACAAGGATAATGACACACAATTTTTTAGTATTTTTAGTCCTATGTCATGTATAAAACTTTCCATAAACAGACCCACATTTACAACTGTTTGTTAGTTTACTGCACTGATTTGTAAAGTTTCCAGTGAACTTATACCAGTCTATAGGTTGCTCATGAATTTAACTACTAGTAAAAGCATCGGAAAATTTTGACACTGAAATGACAATGTGGTATTATTTCTTCTAGTTTCTAGTATTTTTTCTGGAAGTCTGGAAGATTTTCTTTTATTCTCTTTTATTCTTTTGACTAACTTATATTTTGTTCCTTCCCAGCTGATAAGACAGAAATACTCATCTGTGGTGGTAAAACTTCTGGTCTGCTTATAATGGTCTTGACACCTGTATAACTTCAAACCCTACTCTTCCCAGCTGCCTCACTGATGGACAAATTCAAGATACACAGCTCAAGCACCACTGAGTTTAGCCCTAAACAAATAGAACATACTGTTGCTGAGCATTCACAGAACTACAGACTGGAAGGCAAACTTGAAATTCAGTAATTTCCCAACAGAAATTGTTTCACTACATCTGCAGGCTCTGAAATAAATGCAATATTCCCATAAAACACAGCTGATGTCTTGCCCAGGCCTAGCCTTAGGTCCCTGCAATGATGCACTCGGGATATAGGAAAGGATTGTTCAAGAAGCATTAGTAGGAGAGTGTGACAGTGCTGCTTTCTCCCTTGGCAATCTCCATCTCCGTTATTCTGTTAAGTGTTGTGTCTTGAAGGCATATCCAGCTCTGCAGGATCTCTGCAGCAGCTCCTTGTAAGAACACGATAATGATGTTTCACAAGCAAACACCAGAATGCATTGAGCAGTAAAGAAACCTACTAACTTAAATCCCATCACTTTCTCCATTTCTCAAGACTAAGATTCATTCAGCACTCCTCCCTGATGTTATCTTCACAAGCTCAAGGTGAGAACATCACCTTTCTTCCAGAATATAAGAATTTTGTGGCAACTAGAGTGTTGGGTCACGCTTTATTAATTCTTTGTGTTTTTCTTAGCAGAAAGGAGATTGCCCTTTTTCTGGTTTGTTTTTTTTTTTCCCTAGCTATAAATAAATTATTAATGAGATTTATGGTAATACTTTTTATAAAAAAATACAAATTGCATAGTATTGGTAATTACAGAATGTTTTACAAAAGTTCCAGTATTTTGCTAGTCACCCATGGTAAGTTAAGCACGTAAAAGGCCCACGAAAGGATATTTCTGTGCATTTAACTTGAAAACAGGTTATCCTTCAATATGAAGTGTCCTACATTTACTAGCATTATGTCCCTATACGTCCCTTCATTTTGCTTTCATCCTCCCTTAAAGAAAATAGGTAAGTTGAGAGACATCTGCTATTCACATGAAGATGGAAGCCTGCTTAAATTTGGTGTTTAGTTCATAACTCTGAGATAATTAACCTCTTTATTTTGCAAGTCTTACGCCTTGAGATAGTGTGCTCAAATTCAAAACAAGCTAAAAAACAGGGAATTAATTTCAGGTGGATTCTAGTTTATCGTTTCGGAGTACAAATCATAATTATATTCATAGTTAAGAATCATCCATGAAACCTGCATGAAGGGACACAAGAAAGAAAATTTACCCATACCCAAATACTGACGCCCTTAGTATCACCTTCTGGTGGAAGTTATGCTGCACATACACAGGCTGCAGATTATGAGCATGATTCTCTCCTGTTAACTAATGCAGATACCTAGTTGATAGCAAGTAGACATGGCACACTAGGGTCCCTCTACAGTCAACACTCACAGACACCTGCAAGGAGAGATCCAGCTCGCCTGCCTGAACTATCTGTACACATTTGAAGATGTACCAAATTACTCAACAGAAAAGACCATTTCCCTTGCTAACTGTAAGGAAATCCTGATCAGCTACCTGAAACCTGGACTGCAATTTCCACAGGGTTAATGTTAAGCTATTATGCCACAGGTAAGGGGACAGTGAGGCAGTAAAAGAAAAAAGGCTTTGCTTTTCATTGTGTTCCTCCCTGACAGTAATAAGCCTAGAAACAGAAAACACATGGCATATAAGGAGGAAGAGAAGACAGCTGAGAAGGAAGCTTCTCAGATTGTTTTGGACCGTGCTATTTTCAAAAATACCATAACACACAATTCAATTTCAAATATATTAAATGTCTGGCTTAGAAGAAAAATAAATGGCTGAGAAGATAACAGGGCAATACCTGTAAAAAAGCAAAAAAGAAGGGGGTGTCAAAGTCAGGAAATGTATCATGCAGAGCAGGAAGGAAAAATTGCCTTTTGTGCCAGAGAGCACAAAAACAAGCACAGCAGAGATCAAAGAGGAAAAAAATTAAGTCTTGGTGAGAGAATACACAAAGGTCTAGAAGAGAAAAGGTAGACTCGACTCAGGCAGCTGTTCAGTGAGATCTTAACACTTTATATGGATCAAAGGACGGACTTCAGAAGACAGCGCTTCTGAGCAAGAAGACAGATTGCAGAGCATATCAGTATAAATGACAGAGAATGGAGAATACAGTTACACAGGATAGAAAGTGTAAAGGAATACCTCAAAAGGAGGGCTCAAACAAGCAGAGGCCATTCTTCTGGATGCAGCAGGAGGACAGTGCAATGAGCCGGAAATCTCTTGCTAGTGCCAATCTTGCTAGATGGTGTCAATCTTAAGAAAACATAAGACAGTTGTGAGCTCTTTGGGCAAGCATTTTTAATATGCTTGTTCTCATTACAAAGACAGACAATTCCTGCACTCAAAGAACTGTTTCACTACACTTATCAAAATGCAAACTACGATAACGAAGTCTTAAATATAAACATACAGGTCCTCCAGATTGAGAGAAGACCTTGCATTCCTGACAGCATGCTTCATTTTTCTCAGCTATGTTTGTTGGTCTAATACAAGGTACTAGCTCCACAGACGAATTTACAGATAACTTGCCTATTTTCTTTACTCCAAAATGCATTTTCAGTTAGAATAATTAAAGTTATCAAATGGCTAGCAGATAATTTCAGTTTTTTCCATTACTTCCAACTAGAAGCATTTGTTGCTAAGAGCTAGACCATGCTAGTACAACAGTAACTTGCAATGCAATGTTCTACATGTAATTCCTTATTACCTATTGCCATGGTTGAATTTTCAAATTATGGTCGAAACTTTCGCATTTTTTATAGTTCTGATTTGTGGCCTAAATCTCACATTCCTTCTGCTAGCTTATGGTCAAAAACACTACTACACCAAATCAACTCTCTTCAAATTTGGTCCAGCTTTTACTTTTTAGACTGATTACTTATTATGCAGTTATTATAATGGAGTATTTATTAGAATTACATTCCATCAACTACCACTGTTCTCTTCCTATCAGCCCCTTTTGGCAATGCTTAAAAAAGCAGTGATGCTGCCTTCTTCAGGACTCAGTTTTAATAAAGACTCCGTCTAAAAATATTGCTTTAAAATAACATGGCATAGCAATTTATAAGATTACAGAACAGAATGATTACAGATTACATACACTTTTATTCTCTCCAAGACTTTTGCAGCCTTCTGCATTAGAATGAATTTCAAAAAACAACTAAAAAAGAAGACATCGGACTGCAAGATATACATACATTTCAGCATTAGTTATTGATTAAATGATTTTTAAGTACAAGCCACTAAAAGCATATCACAGGTGGTACTTAGGTTGTAAATAACTGTTAATTGCCAGCATGATCTTCCTACATTGCTGTTTCTAGACAAATCGATTTTTTTATAAGATATGCAGGTATAGAAACACGTGTATAAAGAACAATGAATTGAACAGGAAAACTAGATTATTAAATCCAGTTAATTTAGGAATTTTTGTACAACATCCTTGTAAGTGAGGTATTTTGCTTTTCTACTGCTGAGAGCAAGAAGCAATCATGATTCACTGTAGGAGGGCACCAACACCATTGATTTCTAGCCAGCATACCCACATTCAGTAATAATGTGAGTTTGTATCTCGTGGCCTTATATATGATCAAAGTTCTGTTTTAAAGATCCTGTAGGTACACACAGTAGGGGACAGCCCTACCCCAATCACTTTACAGCCTAAATGTGAAATGAAGGTTAGAAAAAGTATATGAAGGAAATTCTCCAATGTCATAGAACAGATCACTCCCAAAACAATGCATGAACAAGTCCATTTTTAATACTCTATTACCATTACTGTAACATCTATTCACAGTGTCTTTCACTAAAGAAGTGTGGATTTGACTTTCCCTGAAGTCACTGGCAAGTCTACCACTGCATGCAACATATTTCATGCCTAAATGTCTTTATCATTTTGTCTCGTGTGATTACACACTTTTTCCTCTTGAGTTATCACTAAATCAAAACAAAAAAATATCCTTGTTGTTAACAACTAAGGTAATTCCGCTATTGTAAATGTCATTTTTTCTTCTTCCAAATAATATCTTTCTTGACCTTTTGTTATTTCCTCACGATTCCACGTTAAAACTACCTGAATTACAGTTTAATGGAAAAGGCAGCTCTACTGCTAACTCATATGGCCAAAGCCAGAAGGAAAGGGTCCCTTTGTCCGTTACAACCAAGTTTCCACATGGCAAGCATCACAACAAAATTAATTGTTCTCCTAACACACCTCACCCACATAATTCACAAAAACCAGTGAGGTAAGTTCCCTATAGCTTTGTTATAGAAAAAAAAAAAAATGGTTACATGAGTAGAAATCTTGTCCCATCCCTTTGGCAAACCTTTCAATGTCTCTCATTCATTTTCCTTTGCTCAACTTAAGCAGCAAGAACTAGATGCACAACAGCAGGAAATTTACTCACTCAATTCCTGGAAAACAGACTTGATCTGAATTGTGATCTGGCAGGATTGCTGCTGTCTTTGTCAGCTATTCAAGAACTATCTGTTGTCACCGAGAGACTCCTTGACCCTTTTGTCTCCAAGTCAAGCATTCTGTAAAAGCTTTCTTATTTTCCACCACCAGCAGTTATTATTAGTAAGAACAGCTACTTCTGATTTATCTGCCCTTTTTTTCTCAGCAGTTATATCAAACATCAGCTGTTATCACAGGAGCTTACAAGGGTCTGAAGAATTTGAAGAGAAAAAGCAACCCTATGTATTTTTCATTACTTCAGAAGAACTGAGAACTTCCAAATTATTTTTCTGGTAACTAAACAAACCTTACCTTACTACAGACCTAGACAACACTAAAGTAAAATTGTATATGGCATTCCATTCAGCTGTCATTTTAAAAATAATTAGAAAGGCCCTGACAGTAAAAGAATAATTTTGTTTCTTTTCAACAATAATATCAGTCTATCGTAAAAGTCATATGTCATCTGTATTAATAACTGTAAGAAGAGCATTAAATGAAATACATGGTATTCAGTCCGGAAGCATGAGAAGGTATGGTAGCATTCAGACAGCTTTACAGGAACAACAGCCATGACTTCAAATAGAGCAATTGTTTATGCGTGTGAAGAGTTTATACACCTAGTTAATAACTCTGAAGCTAAAATTATGTCTTTGCAGTATTAGACCAAAAAGGAATACTATGAAAGTGCAATCCAGAATATGCAATACCAGAGCAAATGTACAAGATGAAACTAACAGCCATAGCTTGCAGCAAGTTAAAAACAGAAGCATCTGCCAAAAGCCATATAAAAGAAAGATTCAGATGGCAACAGAGGAAATAAATCAACAGAACTCTAAAAAGGAAATTTAGCAAAGAAGCCACTGAAAGATCTCTGTAAGATACCATTTAGAAAGCATGAGTCAGATGAAAGTTGTTGGAAGTAGAAATCACTGTAACAGAAGAATTCAACTTCTTTCTCCTTCGAATTCCAATTTATACAGCTCTCCATAACTGGCCTTATTCTAACTTAACGGTAATTGAAAAGTTGACGACTAGCCTAAGAACAACATAAACCCCCTTGTCTTAAACAAAGTTCTCATCTCCATTCCTTTAGCATATTTAGTCCTCAGCAGCAGAGACTGTGTGCAAAAGGTCAGATGAAGATGACAGCAGCACAGAGGAAAAATTGGAAAAACAGCTGTCCAAAGATACTTTTTCTTGGATGCTCTTAAAGAAGAGGAGGTTGAAAACTCATTGAAAAGGTACAATGATAAACAGGTTACACAGAACAACACAGTAGCAATTTT
Source organism: Pampusana beccarii (assembly GCA_013399365.1). Classification (NCBI taxonomy): domain Eukaryota; kingdom Metazoa; phylum Chordata; class Aves; order Columbiformes; family Columbidae; genus Pampusana; species Pampusana beccarii. Next base: position 5,508 of record VWYH01006327.1, on the reverse strand, counting down.
CACCCTTAGGTCGCAGAAGAGGAGTAGTGTAAATCAAATGTTCTGCAAGCAGGACAAAGAGAGAAACAAAGGCTGTAATGCCAAGGGAAGTATCATAATGAGGCTAGTATTTTGGCTAAAAATTCTGAGTGGTGATTACAAATGCAATCCTTTTGAAAAGTCAGTCCTGAAGAGGGGTGAGTGCTACTAAGGTTATTTAATAGAATTGCTTAGGGTCAGTTTGACAGTGACCCAGCACAACAGTTTCCATACTAACGCTAGTGACACTGCTTCAGCGAGAGAACATTCTCTAAGAAAATCATCACTCATTCTCAGCCCAAAGAAAGAGAAAAGTCCCCTCTCCGTTATATCCCCATATTTGCATTTTATAGCAGCACCACACTGCATGCTTAGGTTCAGTTTAGCACTCCCAAGATTCTGCTTCTCTAACACTGCTTCTTAGTCAGCATTCCCACAATTTGTTTTTCATTGTGGGTTTTTACACTGAGAACCTCTTTGTTTTCATCTTGATTACATTTTACTCTGCTAACATCTGCCTCTCTCTTAACTGCTCTACTTCCTACAGCCTTTTATGTCCAACTTTGCAAATGTTAGCAAGCCCTCCTAGGATAATTTTTGCCAGCAAATACGATTGGTGCAATCTTCATTCTTTCCTTCATTTGCTATATTTTCTCACAACAATCTTCTTGCCAACTTTTTTTTTAAACTAATGATACACATTGCTTCAGTACCTCATGGAAGTCACGTAACTTGTTAAATCTGTATATATTAGACTGCCTGTTTTCACTGAATTTGTTACGTGAACACCTTCAGATTAAAGGTGCACAAAACTAGACCTCATGGACTTAATATCACAATCAGAGTATACTCAAACACTGAGGGATGTAAATTCTACATAGCACTTCCTCAAATATATTTTTATTTTCAGTTTATCGCTAATTTGTGAGGTCTCCCTTTTTTTTCCCCCACATTGAAAAAGGGGAGAGTCTTATTTACCACTTATTTTATAACCTGTACACAGTTGTGACTGCAGTTTTGGCATGTATGCAACAGAGAATCAAACTGGTCTGTTGGATACGTGCCGTCTTCCACTCTTCTTTACGTCCTGATGTTCTTACTGAGTCTCCAAAACATGACTGCCAACAGTTCTGAAACCTCTTTTGCCAGTTTATGAATTTTACTATCTGGTACTGCTGCCTTTACACATTGAAATTACAAAAGGCAGTGAAGCAACAAAGTCATACCTGCCAAATTCAAGTCACTGGCTATCCAGGCTCACTCCCCCCACTCCTGCACATTTCAGAATGCAGTCAGAGAAGATTAGTGAGCAAAAGGCCGTTCTGTTAGACATAAGAGAAAATGAAGCAGGTTTTGCCTTTAATGAAACTTCAGAACTTCTGGAGGTTTAGGCAACATTTTGGAAAAGGTACATACCTAAGGGAAGAAGTATCTTTTTCAGACTCTCTCCAAACATTGTGTTCAAGCAGGCAATTTTTTTAAAAAAGGTTTTAAAAAGCAAGAGATAACTACAAAGATACCTGCACCAGTCTGTAGGCTTTCTTGAGGAATGAAAACTTGTATCTTCCTCTAGTGTCCTGGTTTCTGCTGGGATAATTTTCTTCCTAGTAGGTGGTATAGCGTTGTGGTTTGGATTTTAGAATGAGAACAATATTCATAACACACTGATGTTTTACTTGTTGTTAAATAATCAACGACTTTTCAGCTTTCCACACCGTGCCAGGTGCACAAGAAGCTGGGAGGAGACACAGCCAGGACAGCTGACCCCAACTGGCCAAAGGGATGTTCCATACCATTCGTACCATTATGTCGTCATGCTCAGAGTACGTTGAGGGAAAGCTGCCAGGGAACCGCTGCTTGGGAACCGACTGGCTGGGTATCAGCTAACAGGCGGTGAGCAATTGCATTGTGCATCATTTGTTCTACATATTCTTATTATTTTCTCTCAGTGGGAGTAGCAAGTGAATGGCTGTGTGCAGCATTTAGCTGCCTGCTGGGTTAAACCAAGGCATGTAGGAAAGTAAATTACTGGAACTCAGGAAAGAAAGGAATAACTTCATAGTCTTACTATGCTACCTTTTGGTAAGCTAAAAAGTTACTATGTACAAAAAAACCTACAGTTATCATAAAAATGAAGCTATTGATTTTAAGGACTGAATTTAAGCTTCAAAAATTTTTATTGTCTTGCTTCTCCTTAATGAACTGTATTTTCTTCTTTTAACAAACTGAAGCATAAGAGGTGTGTATTTGACAGCTAGCTGTTGGTTTCAGCACAAGAATCTATGAAACTGCAGCCTGGGCTATATAAAGCAGTTGGACTGAAAATATCTCAATTCACTGTTCTAAGTAGTATAGTATGACAATATGGCTCTTAGAGCCATATTCTGTTCTCTGGTGAATTAATACATACATGGATTAAAAGTTAAGAGGCTGTTTTTCACTCTTACTGTGCTGAAATTATTTATTCTTGGTTTTCAAGAATGTTAAGTAGCCTCCCCAACCAATCACACAAAAAAGATGGGCTAAAATGTGAAGATTCATTAACGTCTTCACTTTTACTTCCTTGCTGAGTATATAAACAACACAATTTGCACTATTTCACGACAACGAATCATAATGAGGTTTCGGTGGGGTTTTTTTGTATGGTTATTTTTTTCCTCCCTCCCCCAAATCAATACTTCTAAAACTGAGCAGCAATTTTTAAATGTTAGGAAAACTTTAAAGTGCAAAGTTACAGCTCCCACTTCTAGAAGCTTTTGTGTCCTTTTCTAAAGTTCTTTTCATTTATCTAGTACTTGGCTTTCCAAAAATGTTAATCTGACTAGGAGACAGCATTCTATTTTAAATACAGTTTAAAAATCTCTTTTTTTTTGTACCAAAGAAGCTTTGTACCCCTTCAGAAACTAGTTCGACATTAGAGATTTAGAGCCTAAGTACTGATGTTCATATATGATTCAAAAATTTAATTTTTAACACATATTTTGAATGTTGAATTTGTGGACAAACTTAACAAACCAGTGCTTGTATAATGAAATTCCCCAAATCATTTGTATCCAAATCAGATTATATGTAAGGCTGGACAGTTTCACAACATTTCTAGAACTTTAAAGATTGATAATCTTGTCATACTGACTGTTCTCACAGCACCTCATCTCTGTAGCTGAGAACAAAACAATCTTTTCACTTTTGGAACGTTACATAACAATGTTCATTTCTAATCCAACTATAAATACATTCTAGTGAAGCTGCTTCTCAAGATCTCTTCACAGTTAATGCCCCTAGAGAGAGGATTCTGGACTAGCCAGACTTGGTTTAATCCTTCTGGTTGAATCTTAACACTCCTTTGGTAACTGATCGACTGTCCCCCAGTCAGTACAAAAACATGAGATCTTGGCAGCCACTATAGTTCTCATGGAAAAACTGGAAGGAGTTTTAGCTAAGCTGTAGGGAAAAGGTAGGCTTCTACAGGTGCATCCTGATGGTAGGACTGAACCTAATTTATATGTCGTTCTCAGGCCAATGATCTGCAGAATATAATCCTACAAGGAGTGATTAGCTTCCAAAGTTGTTAGGTCAGAGGAAAAAGGGTAAATTAGTTTGTACTGAATTGAAAAGGGTAAATTAGTAGACATTAAATTAGTCTGAAAAGAAACAAGCAAAGAGTAACTTCGCAAACCAGATTTCCCTATTGAAGTTACTGCAATGTACAAAAGCAATGTTGAATTAATGTGGGGGGTTTTTTCACTTAATTTAAATATGACTCCTCAGGAAATTTCAGGTCCAGGAAAAAATGCTGAGATAGACTTACAAAGAAAGGCTTAGGGCATGTAAAAAAAAAACCTCGTTTGTTGGTTTTTTTTAATGTACAAAAATCAGTTAAGTTAGAATGCAATGGGGTAACTCTTGGAATGGTCTAAACATATCACTATCAGACAGACTTTCCTTCTATTTAGCCATAATTTCCTCTTTCTCAGCTGCATCTCATTAATAGACACAGTTATGGTTACACACACACTGAAAAATTGTGTTGTCTCATGTAGGTAATAACTGACTCAAGTTTTTAATTAACCTAAGTTGCAATCAGAAAAAAGCAACTTCCAGGTTATATTACTTACAGGTAATATTTTCTTCACACATTCGAGTGCTGTAATGATGTATACAAAACCCTTCATATAAAATTGTGAGATTAAGTCAACAATTAGATGGAGCTGCTTTGTCATTAACAAAGGCTGCCCCTGGACAAACTGATTTCCCCTATATTTTATACTTCACATTCTAGTGTAAACTAACAGTTTCAGAGAGTAAATCACTTTATAAATGGAAGTAATGCAAGATGGAAAACCAAAGTATGACTCTATTAATAATAAGAAGATTATTTTGAAAAACAAAGAGAAGTTAAATTACACAAGTTCGTGAGACCTCATGAAGATGCAGAATACATACAGTCTCTGAGAGCTGCCAAAAGCCACATAAAGGTCTTATCCATTGTATTTTGTAATCACTTCTAGCATCCTTCTCTTGTCATCCTGCTTATAGAATTAACTGTTGAAGCAGCACTGGCCACCTCTTCTGAAATGGTACATGTCTCAGGACAGACAGCTGTGCCTGTGGGCCTAGAAAGCAGTTTGCTCCCAATGAGGCCACTGTGAACCATCCTACTAGTGCCTGTGATCTCAGCAGCCACTATCGAGCACAATGAGCAGTGCAGGGGATTGATGTTGGACAAATTACCATGTAGACCCACATGATAATGAGAAGCCACCATTTAGGGCCCAAGGCACTGGTGGCACATTTGTACAAGCTCTCACTACATCAGAGGAATGGCCTCAGGCAACTCAAGCATAGCAAAATTTAACATCTTTTCTGGAGTCCTACAGGTATGTCTGAACATTGATCTATCGAGTTCCCATCTAGTTCATCCTTTCTCTTCCATGAATTGTGACAGATACATTTTTTATTTTATACAAGCACCTCCTTACAGAAGCTAATAAAAAAGAAACTCAAGAAGTTAGCAACATGCTACAGTTGCTTGAGATTCCTATTAACACCAGTTGTACTTGTGTATCATCACACCTGAAATTCTTGTAATTAATAGTTTACAAACTGAAATACAAATGTCCTAACACACTTAGTGGTTCCAGTTCTAGCCACTACTTTTTGGCTATTTTGCTACTGAAATCTCCTGCTGTAGTTAAGAACACTAGAAAGTAGTGGCTTAGTCAGAGCTGGAAAGGAAAATCTTTAGCCCCTCATTATTTGAATGCTCATAATTTTCCTTTTTTCTTTTCAGACAAGAATGTAAAATTAAGAATGTTAACTAAGACAAACCAGATCATTTGATTAGCTATTAACAAGCATATCAGAAATGTACCCTTGTAAAGCATACACTTTCATGACTGGTCTAGGGCATTTACCAAATTAAAAAGTATTTAAAGAACCATGAAATTTTAACGCAGATGAGGTATAGAGCTGTTGTGGGTGTCTATTACA